>CM077087.1:163384273-163584273 GCA_039513925.1 Platanthera zijinensis
TACTGAAATCATCAGTAAATGTAACAAAGTAGAAGAACCCACCTCTAGCCATAGAACTCATGGGTCCACATACATCACTATGTACTATACCCAAAGAGATCATCAACCCTTTCATTGAAGCGAGTGAAAGGAACTTTAGTCATCTTGTCTAACAAATAAGATTCACATCTCTCAAATGATTCATAATCAAATGAATCCAACAGTCCATCTCTATGGAGCTTGGATATACGTTTCTCATTTATATGGCCCAAACAACAATGTCAAAGATACGTAGGGTTTGAGTCATTCGTTCATAGTCTTTTAGTATTTTCAATATTATAGATCGGATGGTATAAGTTCAAAACATACAGACCATTAAACATTTGGGCTACAACATAAAAAATATCATTCTTAAATATTGAACAACCGTTGTTCTTAATGATAAAAGAAAAACCCACCATGTCTAAACATGAAATGGATATAATGTTTCTAGTTATGGAAGGAACAAAATAACAGTTATTTAGTTCTATTATAAGCCTACTGGGCAAAGCAAGATGATAAACCCCCACGGTGATGACATCAACTCTTGCTCCATTGCCAACACGCAGGTCTACCTCTCCTTTACTAAGCATTCTTCTCCTTCCCAGTTCCTACACATTTATACAAATGTGAGAACAACATCCGGTATCCAATACCCAGGATGAAGGAACAAAAAGGTTTATCTCTATAACATATATACATGAAGTGGAGGTCATACCTCATCTTATCTTTTGCAGACCCTCAAAGTATGAAGGACAATTCCTCTTCCAATGACCAGCCTTGCCACAATAGTGGCACTTCCCTTCTTTCCATGAGCCTTTCTTTTTTAGTGTAGAAGACTTGGGCTCCAGTCCAGACTTAGGTCCCACCTTCGTCTTCTTGAAGCTCTTAGCCTTGCCCTTTCCTTTATGCACCATCAATATGAGGCTAGCAGACTTGACCTTCTTCATATTAATCTCGACAGTTCACAACATGCTTAGGAGCTCGGGCAGTGTCTTGTGTATTTCATTCATGTTATAGTTCAAGACGAATTGCTCATAACTGTCCGATAACGATTGCAGAATCAGGTCTGTAGCCAACTCTTGGCCCAGAGGGAAACCTAGTCTTTCAAGGTTCTCGATATACCCAATCATCTTGAGTACATGAGCCCCTACTAGGTCCCGAGCTCCCATCTTACACTGAAACAATGCCTTGGTGACGTCAAATCTCTCTTGACGAGCTTGCTCTTGAAACATTTTCTTGAGATGCTCATCAATGTCCTTACAACCCATGTTCTCATGTTGCTTCTGAAGCTCAGAGTTCATGATCGCTAACATGAGAAATTCGACGTCTAAGGAGTCCTCAAGATACTTCTTATAAGCATCTTTATCAGTACGGGGTGCATTCCCGACAGGATCATCAGGGGATACCTCTTCCAAAATATAGAGCTTGCGCTCTTGCCTGGGAACAATTCTCATGTTTCTATACCAGTCCAAGTAATTTGTACCACTCAGCTTCTCCTTCTCAAAGATAGCTCTGAGGGAAAGGGTGGAGTGTGAACCACTTGCCATGGAAATTCTACAAGAATACAAGCAAAACAAATTAGTACCACATTTCAAAATACAATTTATCTTTCAATTAGGACTTTAATCAAAAGCTCTCACTATTTTTATCAAACTGATAACGCTCGATATCAATTCAAAGAGTTTGGTGAGTAACCCTCTTAGTGGACAAGATCCCTATTTCACAAACACTATGAGTCAGCTTTGGCTTTTCTCTCACAATACAGCTATTTAGGTAGACAACGCTTGCTAATTGCATCACAATGCAATTCTTGTATGGCTGGTGAATAACTCTTTTATTCGTATCCATCATATGGTGCATGCCAATCCCATGCCTCTGGGCACTCAACCTTTGAGGTCACTCAGTTAAGCTAGACCCGATGTCGATAGTGGGATATCACAATTATCCGCTCGCACCCTCACCAAGATAGATTAATGCACCTTGCTTTGGCAAGCCAACACTTCATCGATCGAGGCAGGAAGAGTGTCATTCATCGGAAGGTATCTGAATACTTAATATTGCTTAAGGAATTTTAAATAGCCGATTAACTCTTTAATCATGGTTAACACTTAACCAACGTGCACATCAACCAAAATAAAATACAACAAGCATAATCCAAATGCATACCAGATGTGCACCAGAATCATCAACACTTGATGAACCTGGCTAAGTCTGAACATCTAGAACGTATCCAAATCTTCAGACCTACATGCACTGAACATGAGCAACACCAACTCCACTTACACAGTAGACAAGCTCGTCACTTCATGTGAGATTCAAAATCTAACACATGCTTAGTTTCAAAAAAAACTAACAAAGTGACGATTACTGTTAAGGAGTAAACTACAAAGAAATCACTTGCATTCTTAAAAAAATCCATGATTAGATTTGGGCATTTGGAATACTTCAAAATAACCAAATCTACACGCCATGGATTCAGCAATTTCTGAAACAATTAATATTGTCGGGAACCTCGCTCTGATACCACTATTAGGTTTTTGGGGATGACACAACACTTGTGCACGCAGCGGAAAAAGAATAAGAAAACCCAAATGAGTTCGGATCTAGCAATATTCATGAATCAAGAAGTAAAGCATATCTGCATAGAAGCACATATCTGCATAGAAGCACAAAAGTATTTGGAATTTTCAAGTTTCAGCAGCAGAACTTTGTTTTTGGATAAGCATATCTGAATAGAAGCACATATCTGCAAAGAAGCACAAAAGTATTTGGAATTTTCAAGTTTCAGCACCAGAACTTTGTTTTTGGATATAAGATTTTTGCATCAGTGACAACCCAAGGAATCTAGAATCTTGCATTTGAGTTTGAAGCCCAAATGCCATTTTGGGGAAACGATTTTCACAACTGTAGCTATCTAAATGCTACTTGCATCTCACACCATTGGTCTCACAGGACACACCGGTAGCACATTATTAAGGTTTCATTTGGCGCATGTTTTTTGATCCGGTGTGGTGTGTTTGGGCATGACAATAGTTATGACCGCCACCAAAGAAAAAAACTAGTTTTGAACATAAAAGTGGAGAAACAGCTGCAACATTTAGAACTGCACCTTCTATAATATTATGCCAAAAACTTGTATAGAAAAATTTCTTATAGAAATAACAATGGAGAAACAGCTGCGAGAGAAAAAAACCATAAAATGATTAGCATCAAAATTGTATAAATCGTTGCTTGATTGAAGAACACGTGTTAATCCTCTATAGAAGAATTATAGGGTTCACAAGCAATCAATGGCTGCCGATTAGTTTCTTTTTCTTGACTCTCTTTCTTCTCCTATCTCTTCCAGCTCCTCATCATCCCCTTGTTTCCCCGCTTGCTCTCTCCAATACTCCACCAATTTCTTTAAGCTCGCAATCTCCTTAGAGGCCACATTCTTGCTTGGATTATTTGCTATAGACCTTACCCTCGACGCAAGCCTGCGAAGTGTGTAGAAAACAACAGAAGCCATGATTTACTTCCAAGGCAGCATATGGTAATTAACAGGACAGTTTAATGGTGAGTATTAGCTCAAAAATACAAAGCATGTCTCAACCATTTTAAGCAATAACATGAAAATGTACCAAAAATAAACACACAGCATTCCCCTTGACAACTCATCAAATGATATTTCTATTTGAGATCAAATGATGCACACATTTGATACTCAAATCAAGCTCTCGTGCCTGCTTGCAGGTGTAGTACTAGGTGAGAAGACAGAAGGAGAAGGGGAGAACAATAGCAGAATTCACATCAACATCCCGGTGACGAGGGACAAGACAGCCGGACAGGTGCTGGCCTGCCACTATATGAGAACACAATAATATCCGGCATGTGATAGCATTAAATAAATAAGCTCCAAAATTTAAACCATAGTCATATATGATGGCAGAGATTTCAAGAGTTATAAGTAATAATTGTATGCTAATAAGAGTATAAGGAAATCAAACATGCAATGAATAAATTTCATACTTCCACAAAAGAACAGACAAGTTAGTAAACTGAAAAATATTAAGCACTAATGCAATTTCAGTAGGCCATGAGGAAAATGAAACTAACTATAAAGTTAGCATTGCATGATCGAAGTCGTGAATAAAGCCAGTACATATAATTCCCTATTTAAAGTTGATGATTGTTGCTTGGAGGTGCAAGATGTAATACTCTGAATTAACTCCAGATCACGCCTCTCTGCAGTCCTTTCAGATTCGCCAAGTAAATGCCCTAGGTGACTAGGTCACGGGCGTGACCTAGGGCATTTAACATGAGATTTTTTGCCTATTTAAAGCTAGCGTCTCCAGAAGCCAAGGACAAAAGTTGTCATCGGTGAGCCGATAGGCACTCTAAAGATTCGATACCATAACCTCGCGACCGTGGATCTATTCGAAATTCATGAATCGTTCTTCCGTTGCCCCTTTCGGGCAGAAGCGTTCTTCTTTTCTGTATTTTTTCTTTTATAGCTTAGATTTTATTTTAGGCGCTCTCTTTCTATGCAAAATTAATATATATATTATTTCTGTTATTTATGCAATGTTCTTTCTCCTTATGCATTCTTAATTTGTTATGTCAAGTCTTGAAAATTACAATCTTTAAATGAAATTTATCTTCTCTTTTATTGTTCACTTCTTTCCTTAGATTAATTCGTGATTAATATGTCTATGTATGATTTCAAATTTGTTTTCGTTGGTAAACCAGGAGGCTCGAATACGAATCGATCACTCAATAATAAAGAGAGTTGAACGCAACGCTCGAGAGAAGATGACGTGATTTTTCCGGTTTGCGGAATTCACCTCGTAAAGCGAGTATTATGTTATCGATTATAGATAGAGAGTTCGGTTGATATTTCTAATCTTAGTTGGACGTAAAGCTGGAGAGAGGAATGCTCATATTTTGGGAATCCCCGCGGTCAAGGCATAGAGTAGAAGTTGATAATTTATCTTTTGTACTTCATTCCAAGTTCGTTTTGTTCAAGTTTCTTATTTCGCATTTTAGTTTTATTTATAAATTTATCTTAAATTTCGATCGATAAAATAATAGTTTGTTTTCTCGAATTAGAGATACTTGACAGACCCGTGAATTTATACGACCTTGATATGTCTTTTATATCCAATGTTATACACGATAGGTACACGTTCCTTTATCATTTATAGATTGGAAAATAAATCTAATTTTTCTTAACATAATGATTATGTAGATACCATTAAACCTGCACCCATGGTTGGCAAAACCCTTGCAGAAATCTTTATTGCAATCATTATTGATAGTGTTGGAAAAGTCCATGTAAAGAGGCCCATGTTAGAGCCTATTTTTTAGTTTTCTTCTTTTCTCCTCTTTAGTCCCACATCATCTATAGGGATCTCTTCTCTCTTTCTCCCTCCTATAAATGTGTATTCATACCTTGTATTTGATTATTGAGAAAGTATATACAAGTTTGAGGTTTTCTCCACATGGTATCAGAGGAAATCGGTCTCTCCGTGCGGCTAGCATTCTGCCAACCGTCCGGTCTCCCCTTCTCGTGCAGGGCGCGGTCTGGTTGTGTCTAACCGACCGGCCTCCTCTTCTCGCGCAGGGCGCGGCTTGGTTTCTACCCGCTTGCGGCCAGAAACTTTCCTCCCTCCTCTCCTCCCCTCCAATTCCGTGGCCTCCACTGCTTCCCCGTTCTCCTCTTTATATGACTCTCTGACAGGTGAGGCCTTCTCCATTGTCTACCTATCCGCGCAGTTTCCTCTCTACCCGCACGGTTTCTCTCCCTGCTCTTGCTTGCGCAGCGTTTCCTTTGGTTCTCACGAGCTCTCTAACCCGCTGTGCGGCTTATCTTTGTGCCTTGCTCGTTGCGGGCTCTCTTATCTCTGTGCGGCTTATCTATGTGCCTTACCCGATGCGGGATCTCTTACTCGCTGTGCGGCTTCTCCAAACCGCTGCGGGCTCTCTTACTCGCTGTGCGGCTCTCTAAACCGCTGTGCGGCTTCTCGTTCTACTCGCGCGGTCCGTGCAGACTTTTTCCTATCCGCGGCTTCTCTAAACGCTGCGAGCTCCGCATCTAGGTCGCGACATCTTCCCGTGCTGCTGGTGTACTCACCCTGACCGTGCGGACTTCTCGAGCGGCCTCTTCGTTAGTTAGTCGTTGCGGCCTCTCTAACCGCAGCGGCCTCTGCATTTTGGTCGCGACATCTTCTCTTGTCACTGGTGTTTTGCCACCGAGCCCGTGCGGCTTCCCCAGCTCTCCTCTCCAGGCGACTTCTCCTTTCTTCCCGATCCGTGAATTTGGTCGCTGCGGCTTCTGTGTTTGCCGCCGGGGCAATTCCTTCTAGTCCGCCATTTTCCCTGCTAACCGCCCGGCCATATCCTGTACTACCCGCGAGGTTTCTGTCCTATTCACTGTTACTCTTGCCACTAGTCTAGCTTCCTAACCGCTTGGTCATGGGGTCTTTTTTTGACTCTACCGGACAGACGGCTTCCTCCTCTGCAGACCGCTCGACCCTTCCTCTTGAACTTTGGGATGAACTGCGGATTACGACTATCTCCTAGCCGGGAACAAGAACTTTGCGGAGTGGGTGCACTCGGTTCGCCGCGTTCTTCAATCTAAAGGCTTCCTACATCACTTGACTCAGGCTGCTCCCGCTCCTCCTACCGACGATTGGCTGCGCAATGACGGTCACGTTCAGACCTGGCTCCTCAACTCCCTTGATGGAAAACCATATCGCATGACCATGTAATATGAAACGACCAAAGGAATGTGGGATGAACTTCATTCCCTCTATTCTGAGAAAGACAATCTGCAACACTTATATGACATCATCACTGATCTTCAGATTCTTGATGTTGGCGGAGCCACCGACCTCACCTCCTTTGTCGCTCAGGCCAAAACTCAGGTTGAAGCATGGATTCAACATCAACCTCCTACGACAAATCTTGCCGCACAACGTGCTCAAAAAGAACTCGTTGGCGTGGCCATGATGATGGCTCGTGTGCCACCGCATCTTCAGAGCGTTCGGGCTCAGATCCTCTCCTCTGCTGCTACTCTGTCACTATCAGATGTATGTTCCATGTTGCTCAAGATCTCCCCGCCTCCTGATAGTTCTGGACCTCCGTCACCGGCTCTCCTACAACATACTTCTGCGCCCTTACTGCCCCTTCCACCTTCTTCTCGGGGGATGACCACCTTGAGGCCACGTGCTATCGCAAACATAGGCTTCCACCTCGTCCATAGGCCGCCGTTGCTGCCTACGACTCCTCGGTCACTCGTACTGACATTGAAGAAGTCCGACTTCAGCTCCAACAACTTCAGGGTCTGCTTAGTCGCCCACCTGCCTCCGTTACCTCGGCTGCCTCCATCTCACATGAAGGTATCGCTT
Organism: Platanthera zijinensis; assembly: GCA_039513925.1. Classification (NCBI taxonomy): domain Eukaryota; kingdom Viridiplantae; phylum Streptophyta; class Magnoliopsida; order Asparagales; family Orchidaceae; genus Platanthera; species Platanthera zijinensis. Next base: position 163,391,683 of record CM077087.1, read on the forward strand.
GTTTCTCCACTAGTCTGCGGTGGATAATGGATTCAGGTGCCACTCATCACATCACTTCCCTGCGGCCACATCAATACCTAGATTCTCCTCATCCTAAGTGTATCACAGTGGTCAATGGGGACACTGTTCCGGTCTCCGGCTTTGCGGACATCCCTCTCACTCCTTCTCTATCTTTACGCTCCGCCCTTCTGTTCCAGGATCTCCATTTAATTTACTTTCTGTTGTTCGCCTCACTACTGATTTAAATTGCTCCATAACCTTTACATCTTTCTCTTTTCTGATACATGATCGACAGACGCGGAATATCATTAGTAAGGGACGACAGCAGAACGAGCTCTACCTTCTTAATGACTCTCCTACTATCCTGTCTTCCGTCTCCTCCATTGATTGGCATCGGCGACTTGGGCATGCCCCTCTGCCAGTCCTCCAGAAGGCTCTACCAAATGTATCTCTTCCTCCTTTTCATTGCGAATCTTGTATTTTCGGCAAGCAACCTCGTTCCTCTTTTGTATCTCATTGTACTCAGAGCTCTGCTCCTTTTATGTAAGTGCATTCCGATATTTGGGGACTGTATAAAATCACTAGCATTTTTGGCTATCGCTATTTACTAACTTTTATTGATGATTATTCTCGAATGACATGACTATTTACTTCGGGATTGCTCTGAGCTGCCACGTGTCTTTCGGGCTTTCCTCCTTGAGACCCACATGTAATTCTCCACGAACATCAAAACTATTCGCACTGATAATGCTCGCGAATACACTAACTACGAGTTTGAGAACCTTTGCTCGGATTTTGGAGTCATTCACCAAACATCGTGTGTGTATACCCCTTAACAAAATGGCGCAGCCGAACGTAAGAACCGCCATCTTCTCGATGTCGCTTGCTCTCTCATGCTTCAAAAGCAGGTTCCCAAAGCTTATTGAAACTTTGCCCTTTCAACAACATACTATCTGATTAACCGTCTACCATCCTCCATACTCCACAATGCCACTCCGTTCAGCCTCCTGTTCCCCTCTACTCCGACATTCTCTCTCATACCCCACATCTTTGGGTGCACCTTCTATGTTCACATTCCTGGTCCATCCACGGACAAGTTGCATCCCCGAGCGGCTAAACAAATCTTTGTTGACTACTCACGAACTCAGAAAGGCTACGTCTACTATTCTCCTACTACCCGCAAGGTAACTGTTTCTGCTGATGTTACCTTTCGGGAGGATCTTCCATTCTTCTCTGCTCCAGACCCTACACCTCTACCACCACCCGTCCTACGTCCTCTCATTACCGTTACCACTCCTTCCCCACCACACATTCCTGCCCAGCCCCCCACTATTTCCAAGCCACCTGTTATACGTGTTTACACTCGTCGCCAACCTAGCTCCGTTGTCCCAATGCAGTCGGCTTCGACCTCTGACGCTCCGCATCCTACTGATCCGGCACCAGAATCAACCTCTGACGCTCCACATCCTGCCCAGCTCTGCATCCTTCGCCGGTGTCGACCCGATGGGTTGGATCGCCAAGGAGGAATAATATTTCGACCTACACTCCACCCTTGAGCAGGACAAGATCGCCCACGTCTTCGTCGGATTGGATGACTCGACTCTTCATTGGGCTCGTTGGCTCCGCCAGTCCAACCCCGACCTTACTTGGGCGGATTTGAAGCAAGGAATGATTGGCTGTTACGACTTCCGCTACACCGGCTCCGTTATCGAGCGTTTGTGCGGAGTGCAGCAATCGGGAACCTTGGAGGAATACATTGATGAGTTTGTTACGTTGGTGACCCACGTTCCGGGCCTGCCGCCGGACCACTACCTTGCCTTCTTCATGCAGGGCCTCCTACCACGGATTCGCTCGCGCCTCCGGACCCACCACCCGAGAACAGTGTCAGAAGCCTTGGATATGGCTCACCTTGTGGAGGCGGATCTTGCTCCCTGTTCCCAGACTGCTCCGCTACCGCCCCCCTGCTCGGTCCGACCGACGTTCCTCCGGCCCACCCGCCTCGACCACCATGGCGAGCGACCAATGCCGCACCAGCCCACGGTCCTCCAGCAGCAGGTCGGCTGGCTAGGGGCCCTCCTCTACGTTTATCCAACCAAGACTACAATGACCTCCGTGCGAAAGGGCTGTGTTTCCAATGCCGCCAACCCTACGGGCCCAACCATGACTGTCCAGTCAAGGAATTCCACGCCATTGTAGGCGGCCTGGAGGCTGAGGTGACTTTGGCCGATTTTGAGGCTTTAGAGCTGGAGGAGAACGACGTTGGCCAAGACGCCGCCGCGGCCGCCGCTGCGTCCCTCTGCCTTCTGGAGCTCCCCTGCTTCTCAGTGGGGGGTATATCCAGCCCACAGACCATGAAGTTAGCAGGGTGTATTCAGCAGCGCCCGATCGTGGTGATGATTGATAGCGAGGCCAGCCACAATTTCATTTCAGAACAGTTAGCCATGCAGCTCCAGCTTCCGTTGGTGCCCTCCCCGAACTTCACAGTTTGTTTGGGGGACGGGCGACACAGACCGACGATGGGTCGTTGCCAGCACGTGGTACTCTTGGTGGGCCCCTGTACGGTGACGGCTGACTTCTATGCTTTTGGTTTTGGCGGAATTGACGTCATTCTGGGGGTCGCTTGGCTCTGTACCCTCAGCGACGTCAACATCAATTGGGCCTCCATGACGATGTGTTTCCTCCAGGCGAGCCGACCATGCCGCTTGGTGGGGGATGCTACTCTGCTCCGCTCTCCTATGTCCTTCCGGGCCCTACAACGCACGTCGGGGGTGGACTTCTCAGCCTGGCTATGGCCGATTACCGCAGACACCTGCCCGACATCGGACCAGTCGCCGGCCTTGCAGGAGCTCCTAACACACTTTCAGGACGTGTCCCAGGAACGCACTGGGTTACCTCCCTCTCGCCCCACCGACCACTCCATTCTCCTCCAGGACGGCACTTTCGCCGTTTCGGTTCGGCCATACCGCTACGGACATATTCAGAAAGATGAGATCGAACGACTGGTGCACGAGATGCTCCTGACCGGCATCATCCTCCCCAGTGCGAGTCCTTTCTCCATCCCGATCCTCTTGTTTCAGAAGAAAGACGGGAGTTGGCGGTTCTGTGTGGACTACCACGAACTGAACAAGGCGACTATTCCAGACAAGTACACCATTCCGGTCATCCAGGAGCTGCTGGACAAGCTTCACGGCTCCACGTTCTTCACCAAGCTGGACCTGCGCGCTGACTATTACCAGATTCGGGTTCGCCCCAAGGAAATTCCCAAGACGGCCTTCCGGACTCATGACGACCACTATGAGTTCCTCGTCATGCCATTTGGTCTCACCAACGCACCGGCGACGTTTCAAAAAACCATGAACGACATCTTTCGAGCGGTACTTCGCAAGCATGTATTGATTTTTTTGATGACATCTTGGTGTACAGTTCGACTTGGCAGGCACACTTGGAGCACGTCCGTAGTACTCTGGCCACTATACGGCGCCACGGCTTGGTGCTGAATCAGAAAAAGTGCTCCTTCGGCGTCGGGGCAGTCAGCTACCTGGGTCACACCATCTCGGCGGCGGGGGTGGCAATGGACGAGGACAAGGTGTCGGTTGTCCTCCATTTGCCAACCCCGACGTCTCTCCGCGAGGTCCGCGATTTCCTGGGCTTTACCGGCTACTATCGGCGTTTCATTCAGCATTACGGGAGCTTAGCACGCAACCTCACTCAGTTGTTGCGGGCCTCAGAGGAGGGACCCTTCCAGTGGACAGCCGCGGCGGTCGCCGCTTTTGCCGCTCTGAAGTCCACCATGGTCTAGGGTCCGGTATTGGGCTTGCCTGATTTCAGCCTTCCCTTCGAGGTGGAATGCGATGCGTCCGGCACCGGCATCGGCGCGGTCCTCATGCAGAAGGGCCGCCCTGTGGCCTATTTCAGTTGGGTGTTCTTGAGCACACTTCATAGCCGTTTCGCCTACGAGGGCGAGTTGATGGGCTTGGTTTTGGCGGTACAACATTAGCGGCCGTACCTTCTTGGTCGACCCTTCGTGGTTCAGACCGACCACCACAGCTTACAGTACCTACTTTAGCAGAAGATCGCTACTCCGACACGACAACTTTGTACGGCCAAACTGTTGGGCTATGACTTCACCATTGAGTTTCGGCCTGGGAGGACGAACCAGGCAGCGGACGCTCTCTCCCGTCAGTTACATTCACCGGAGATTTCAGCCATTTCTCGCCCAGTTTGGGAGGAGGCTGCCGTGATTCAGCATGAGGTCGAGGAGGATCCCACCCTTGCCGCTATTCGGATGGCCCTGATCGCCGCCGCCGATTCGCGCCCCTACTCTCTGATTGGCGGGCGCCTTTTCTACAAGGATCGCCTCGTGATTTCTTCGAATTCTCCAAGCATCCCCCGCCTGCTGGCCGAGTTTCACACCTCCGCAATTGGGGGACACGTCGGGGCTTTCCGGACCTACCGCCGCCTGGCCATTTCACTGTACTGGCCGCAGATGTTTCACCAGGTGAAGACCTATGTCGCCGCGTGCCTGACTTGCCAGAAGGCCAAGTATGAGACGATGTTTCCGGGAGGGCTCCTCCAACCACTCCCCATTCCAGACCGCATCTGGGAGGATATTGCGATGAATTTCATCACGTGGCTTCCGCGCTCTGGAGGGTTTGACTGCATTCTGGTAGTGGTGGACCGACTGTCGAAGTATGGCCATTTCATCCCCCTCCGCCACCCGTACACTGCCGCCTCCGTCGCCGATAGCTTCATCACCGCCGTCGTTTGCCTCCACGGTTTTCCCCGGTCCATTGTCAGCGACCGGGACCCCCTATTCTTGAGTGCGTTCTGGACGACACTATTTCGCATTCAAAGGACACGTCTCCGCATGAGTACCGCCTACCACCCTCAGACAGACGGACAGTCCGAGGTCCTCAACCGTTGTCTGGAGACATACCTTTGGTGTTTCGTTGGAGAGCAGCCCCGGACGTGGGAGAAATGGCTTTGTTGGGCAGAGTATTCATACAACACCGCCTACCATCAGGCGGCAGCCACCACGCCGTTCGAGACAGTATACGGCCGCCCGCCACCGACCCTTGCTCGTCACCTTCCTGGAGAGTGTGCAGTAGCCAGCCTCGCCGGTCATCTGCAAGACCATGATACTGAGTTGGAGCATTTGAAGCATCATCTTCGCCGGGCCCAGGACAAGATGTCTTCCTTCGCCAACCAGAAGAGGCGGGGCATGAGCTTTGCGGTGGGCGAAAAGGTCTTCATCAAGTTCCACCCGTACCGCCAGCTCTCGGTGTCCCGCCGCCCATGTCCCAAGCTCACTCCCCGCTTCTTTGGCCCGTTCGAAGTCCTAGAACGTATTGGTGCGGTGGTGTACCGCGTCACCCTCCCACCCGGCAGCCGGGTACACCCGGTGTTCCATGTTTCCCAGCTGTGTCGGGTCGTGGGCGATCACCCGGTCGTGGACTATATCACCGCCGACGTCGAGCTGTCCGGTGACCCTCCCCTCTACCCCGCAGAAGTTCTTGATCGCCGTCACCACCTTCTGGGCGATGCGGACCTGGACGAGCTCCTCATCGCGTGGGTGGGTCGGGCGGACTCCGATGCCACATGGCTCCTTCGAGATGATTTTCGTTGCCAGTACCCTGACTTTTTCCTTGAGGACAAGGCAAATTTTCTAGACGGCGGCATTGTTACGGACATGCACCCGGGGAGCCACCCTGGAGGACATACACGCGTCGCAACCGCGTTACTGATGAGTCGGCTTAGCGCCGATAGCGCCGTTATCTTATTTCTTTTATGTTTCGTATGTTTTGTTGTTATTTCAATTTTGGCTACTCTTGTTATTGGCACCCCATGTAGTATAAATGATTTAGTGTGCCTAGGGTTTTGGTATGCAAGATTGATTCTGAGTTTTCTTTTTCTTCTCCTCTTCTCACTCTCTCTCTCCCTCTCTACATTCCGGCCTCCTTCCCCTGTCGGATCTCCCCTCTCACCCGACTACCCTAATATTATGTGACAGCCAAGCGGCTATACACAACAAAGAATCCTGTCTTCCATAAAAGAACGAAACATATTGAAGTGGACTGTCACTTTATCCGGGAGAAAGTTCAAGTGAAGAAGATAGAATTGAAGCATGTTCCGGGTACTGAACAAGTTGCTGATATCCTCACAAAGGCCCTACTAAGTACCCTATTTAATCGTTTCCTATTCAAGCTGGGTGCCGACGACTTGTACGCTCCAGCTTGCAGGAGAGTGTTGGAAAAACCCATGTAAAGAGGCCCAAGTTGGAGCCAATTTTTTAGTTTTCTTCTTTTCTCCTCTTTAATCCCACATCATGTATAGGGATCTCTTCTCTCTTTCTCCCTCCTATAAATGTGTATTCATACCTTGTATTTGATTATTGAGAAAGTATATACAAGTTTGAGGTTTTTTCCACAGATAGTAATTGTCACCGTTTATAATCACAACATAATTTTTTTCCGTGGTAATAGCCACGGCCATAGGCCGCCAAAACCGTGTCATTAAGCATTTTTATTGGTAGTATACTCTTTTACTTGCTCCCAATTATACTAGTGTGAGTTCTGAATTTCCCAGGCTGATCCTTGTTCTCTTTGGCAATGTAAAAGAGAGTAATTACGCATTATTCTCAAAAAAAATCACATAGAAAAAATCATTTTTATTAGGAGAACATGAAAAAAAAACTTACATGAGTGAATGGTATGATTCATCTAAGTTGGATTCTGCAGGAGATACATTAACAAACATTAGTGTTTTAGCATTTCCCCCAAGAGAATCACTCATAAGCATGGTCAGCTTATGATTCCTATAAGGAACGTGTTGGCCCTCAGAACACAAAGCACTGATCACATCCCCAAGAGCGGAAAGAGATTTGTTGATGCTTTGTGCTTCCTTTAAGTGACTCCCTGAAGAACCTGTCTTCTTTATTCTTTCAGAACTAGCAAGATCAATGAAACTAAGCTGCAAAAATTAAATAAAACAAACTTAATAGCATTAATTGATAATATATTTTTTACTGTGAAGAAAACCTTAAACTTGTATATACTTTCTCAATAATCAAATACAAGGTATGAATACACATTTATAGGAGGGAGAAAGAGAGAAGAGAACCCTATACATGATGTGGGACTAAAGAGGAGAAAGGAAGAAAACTAAATAAATGGGCTCCAATATGGGCCTTTTTACATGGGCTTTTCCAACACTCCCCCGCAAGTTGGAGCGTACAAGTCGTAGGCACCAAGCTTGGACATGAACTGATAAAACAAGGTACTAGGTACGGCCTTTGTGAGGATATCGGCAACTTGTTCATTACCCGGAACATGCTTTAATTCTATCTTCTTCATTTGAACTTTCTCCAGAATAAAGTGGCAGTCCACTTCAATATGTTTCATTCTTTCATGAAAAACAGGATTCTTTGCTATGTGTATAGCCGCTTGGCTATCACATAACAAGATGACAGGTGAGGGAAGTTTAACTCCTAGATCAGCAAGAAGACTTTCAAGCCATGTAAGCTAAGAGACAACTGATGCCATCGATCTGTATTCTGCTTCAGCTGAGGATCGAGCAACCACAACTTGTTTCTTACTCCGCCAGGTAACAAGATGCCCACCAAAATAGGTACAGAAGCACTGGTTGACCGCCGATCATCCAAGGAGCCAGCATAATCTGCATCACAATACGCAACCAACGTTGGAGTAGATGATGAAGTTTTGTATACCAGCCCTTGCCCCAGAGCTGTTTTAAGATATCTTAGGATTCGCTCAACGACTTGAAGGTGAGATATTCGAGGGGCATGCAAAAAACGGCTGACCACCCCAACAACAAAGGATATATCCGGTCTTGTGACCGTTAAGTAGATCAATTTCCCAACAAGACGTCGATAATATTCCGGATTTTGGAGAGGAAGATCAGTATCGGACGCATGTGCACACAGCTTATGGTTTGCATCCATTGGAGTAGTAGTGGGCTTGCATCCAGAGTAGCCAACATCTTTTAGGAGATCCAGACAGTACTTCCGTTGGGAGAGGACAAGTCCATCCGGACATCTCGGGATCCCAAGACCAAGGAAGTATCGAAGATGCTCCAGATCTTTTGCCTGAAAGACGGAGCTAAGATGCTGCTTGACCGCTTGGATTCCCTTTGAGTCGTCTCCAGTGATTAAGATGTCATCAACATAAACTAACAGAAGAACCGTTCCTGTTTTCTGATGACGAGTGAACAGAGAGAAGTCTGCTGAGCTCCAAGTAAAGCCGACTTCCCGAACCGCCTTACTAAACTTGTCGAACCATGCCCGAGGGGATTGTTTGAGACCATAAATGGACTTCTTCAGATGTCACTCGGGACTCCCCCGTGGTCTCAAACCCGGGAGGTTGTTGCATGTATACTGTTTCCTGGAGATCGCCGTTCAGAAACGCAATTTTGATATCCAATTGATGTAAGGGCCATTGGAGATGTACAACCACTGAGAGGAGGACACGAACGGTGTTGAGTTTGGCTACGAGAGAGAATGTCTCCTCATAATCAAGGCCGCGCTGCTGGGTGGATCCACGAGCCACCAGGAGGGCCTTTAGACGATCAATTGTCCCATCAGGAGCATGTTTGATGACAAAGACCCATTTACACCCAACAAGTGTCTGCCGGTGAGGTAAAGGGACAAGGTGTCAGGTCTGGTTAGCCCAGAGAGCAGTCATTTCTTCTTCCATGGCCTCCCGCCAGCCAGGATGCTTGAGAGTCTCCTGCACAGAGTTAGGTATAGAAATAGAGGATAATGAAGTGACAAAAATTTGAAGTTGGGGGGATAGACGATGTAGGGATACATAATTCGCCATGGGATGAGTGGTTGATTCTGGTGTCAGATCAATAGGACGTGGAGCGTCAGAGGTCGAAGCCGACTGCATGGGGGCAACAGAGCTAGGTTGGAGACGAGTGTAAACACGTATAACAGGTGGCTTGGAAATAGTGGGAGGCTGGGCAGAAATGTGGTGTGGGGGAGGAGGAACGAGAGGACGTAAGACGAGTGGTGGTAGAGGTGTAGGGTCTTGAGCAGAGAAGAAGGGAAGATCCTCCTGAAAGGTAACATCAATAGAAACAGTTACCTTGCGGGTAGTAGGAGAATAACATACGTAGCCTTTCTGAGTTCGTGAGCAGCCAACAAAGATTTGTTTGGCCGCGCGGGGATCCAACTTGTCCACGGATGGACTACGACTGTGAACATAGCAGATGCACCCAAAGATGAGGGGTATGAGAGAGAATTCCGGAGTAGAGGGGAACAGGAGGCTGAACGGAGTGGCATTGTGGAGTACGGAGGATGGAAGACGGTTAATCAGATAGCATGTTGTTGAGAGGGCAAAGTTCCAATAATCTTTGGGAACCTGCATTTGAAGCATGAGAGAGCGAGCAACATCGAGAAGATGTCGGTTCTTACGTTCGGCCACGCCATTCTGTAGAAGGCTATAAGCACATGATGTTTGGTGAATGACTCCAAAATCCGAGCAAAGGTTCGCGAACTCGTGGCTAGTGTATTCGCGAGCATTATCAGTGCGAATAGTTTTGATGTTCGTGGAGAATAGCGTGCGGGTCTCAAGGAGGAAAGGCCGAAAGACACGTGGAAGCTCGGAGCGATCCCGAAGTAAATATAGCCATGTCATTCGAGAATAATCATCAATAAATGTTAGAAAATATCGATAACCAGAAATGCTAGTGATTTTGTACGGTCCCCAAATATCGGAATGTACTAAAAGAAAAGGAGAAGAGCTCCGAGCACAATGAGATATAAAAGATGAACGAGGCTGCTTGTCCAAAATACAAGATTCGCACTTAAAAGAAGGAAGAGATACATCTGGTAGAGCCTTCTGGAGGACTGGCAAAGGGGCATGCCCAAGAAATCGATGCCAATCGACGGAGGAGACGGAAGAGAGGATAGTAGGGGAGTCATTTAGAAGGTAAAGCCAGTTCTGCAGCCGTCTCTTACCAATGATATTCCGCGTCTATCGATTATGTATCAGAAAAGACGAAGATGTAAAGGTTCTAGAGCAATTTAAATCAGTAGTGAGGCGACCAATAGAGAGTAAATTAAATGGGGAGCCAGGAACATGAAGAGCAGAACGTAGAGATAGAGAAGAAGTGAGAGGGATGTCCGCAGAGCCGGAGATCGGAACAGTGTCCCTATTAGCCACTGTGATACACTTAGGATGAGGAGAATCCAGGTACTAATGCGGCCGCAAAGAGATGATGTGATGAGTGACACTTGAATCCACTATCCACTGCGGACTAGTGGAGAGACAAGCGAAACCTTCGTGTGAGACGGATGCAGCCGAGGTAACGGAGGAAGGCGGGCGACTGAGCAGACCATGAAGTTGTTGGAGCTGAATACGGACCTCGTCAATGTCAGTACGAGTGATCGATGAGTCGTGGGCAGCAACGGCGGCCTGTGGACGAGGAGGAAGCCAATGCTTGCGATAGCACGTGGCCTCAAGGTGGCCATCCTTGCCACAGAAGCAACAATTTGGTCTTGGTCGGCCTCCCCGACCGCGAGAGCCGGTACACCCCCCCCCCCCAAGCAGAAGGTGGAAGGAGCAGTAAGGGCGCAGAAGTTTGCTGAAGGAGAGCCGGCGACGGAGGTCCAGAACTATCAGGAAGTGGTGAGACCTTGAGCAACATGGAACATACATCCGATAATGATGGAATAGCTACGGAGGAGAGGATCTGAGGCCGAATGCTATGAAGATGCGTTGGCACACGAGCCATCATAATGGCGACGCCCACGGCTTCTTTTTGAGCTCGTTGTGCACCAAGATCTGTCGTAGGAGGTTGATGTTGAATCCATGCATCAACCAGAGTTTTGGCCCGAGCAACAAAGGAGGTGAGATTGGTGGCCCCGCCAACATCAAGAGTCTGTAGATCAGTGATGATGTCATATAAGTGTTGTAGACTATCCTTCCCGGAATAGAGGGAATGAAGTTCATCTCACATCGCTTTGGCCGTTTCATGATACATGGCCATGCGATACGGTTCTCCATCAAGGGAGTTGAGAAGCCAGGTCTGAACACGACCGTCATTGCACAACCAGTCATCAGTAGGAGGAGCGGGAGCAGCTTGATTCAAGTGATGTAGGAAGCCTTTGGACTGAAGGACACGACGAACTGAGTGTACCCACTCAACAAAGTTTTTCTTTCCTGCTAATGAGATAGTCGTAATCCACAATTCATCCCGAAGTTTTGGAGCGAGAGCCGGGAGGTCAACAGAGGAGGAAGCCGTCTGTCCGGTTGAGTCAAGAGAAGACCCCATGGCCACGCGTTTAGGAGGCTAGACCGGCGGGAATAGGATCAACGGCTAGAAAGGAAACCGCGCGGGTAGTCCAGGAGCAGGCCGGGCCGTTAGCAGTGAAACCGCGCGGGATGGAGGGCAATGGTCCGACGGAAAGCACAGAAGAGGCCGCGCCCAAGGAAACGAAGCGGGTAGACGGGAAGCCGCACGGTCTCGGTGGCAAAAAAACACCAGCGGCAAGAGAAGATGCCGCGATCAAAATGCAGAGCCCGCAGCGGGTATAGAAGCCGAAGTAGCTACCAAGGAAGAGGCCGCGTGAGAAGTTCGCACGGTCAGAGTGAGTACACCAGCGGTCAGGGAAGAGGCCGCGACCTAGATGCGGAGCTCGCAGTGGGTAAAGAACTCGCAGTGGCACAAGAAAGAAGTCGCGCGAGAAAGGCAGCAGGGAGAGAAACCCCGTGGGTAGAGAAGAAACAAGCCGCAACGAGTAAGAGGAACCCGCATCGAGTAAGAGGGAGAGGCGGGTAGGAAGACAACCCGCCGCGAGTAGAAGGAGAGGCGAGAAGGGCGGGTAGAGGAACAATCTGAAGCGAGTAAAGGGAGAGGCGAGAAGACGGGTAGAGAATCAAACCGCAACGAGTAGAAGGAGAGGCGAGAAGGACGGGTAGAGGATCAAACCGCAACGAGTAGAGGGAGAGGGCCCCACCTGCCCGAGAGATTTAAAAAAAGGGGGGGGGGGTGAAGAGAGGTGGAAGCCACGAGAGAAAGAGAGAGGCAGATAGAAAACTAAGCCGCTGTTAGAAAAGGAGAGGTCGCCAGAATAAGCAGTTAAGCAGAGGAACAAGCCTCCCGATTAATCGGAGGAGCGGGCGGTTAAAGAGGAACAGACCGGACCATATCCCTCTGATACCATGTGTAGAAAACCTCAAACTTGTATATACTTTCTCAATAATCAAATACAAGGTATGAATACACATTTATAGGAGGGAGAAAGAGAGAAGAGAACCATATACATGATGTGGGACTAAAGAGGAGAAAGCAAGAAAACTAAATAAACGGACTCCAATATGGGCCTCTTTACATGGGCTTTTCCAACATTAACTATTATTGTTAGTTGACTTTGATACTTATTATGTAAATCGTACACTAAATTGCAATGGAAATTTTGTGAGGGAAGAGAGCGATGAAGATTCCAATGTAACATATACAAATAAATTAGATCAAATAAGTTGAATATGATCCATTTTGCCATAACTTCATTTACCTTTCCAGTCGTAAGAGTTTGGCTTTGCAGATTGGTGCAATCAATTATGATAGATAATATTAAATGTGATCTCGAACTTTCACCATCCATTATGTTCCCAGACATGTGTCTTTGTTCCATACCCCCCAAAATGCATGCAGTAAATTCTTCTAAGTGTGAAACTTTGAGAACTGTAACATTTTCTATGGAAACCATGCCCTGAAAGCAAAAATAATTCCATAATATCAAAGAGTACAGATAACTCCTAAAAAAATTAATCAAGCTTCTAAATGGTTAATAAGCCATGGACATATATTCGTAACTTTTCTGCATGCAAAATTTGAATAATGATGAAAGGAAAATATTCACTTCTTGTGTAACAGGCCTAAGGATGATTTTTATGACCTCAACCGTAGAAATGAGAAAAATTCTTGGATTACACAATCTAAATGGTTTTATTATATATAGAAATATTTACCTTCCCATCAGTTGCTTTTTAAGTTTATATGAAAATCATACAGGATTGAAAGTTGGACAAACTGCCAGAATTAATGGCCAACAAATGATAACTGGGTATACACATGTCTTTTCTTTCCTAAAAGCCCTAGGAGAGTAATCATTCATGCGAACACTACCTTGGATTTCAGTCATGTTGAAGAAGAGAGATGCATCAATAAAGTCAACATTAAAAGGTCTCCGCAAGCTCCGTATAATATATGTCAGAATGACAAAAAACTACTCATATTCACATCAACAATAGTATATATATATATATGTACATGAGAGGTGATCACAAGACGCAAGATGAGCCAAAGCTATGCCAACGATATCGAAAGTACAATATATCTAACCCCCCCCCCCCAAACTCACGGGATATCATACACCGAGAGTTTGGACAATAGATATGCATGCTGGGTCTGCGTATGCGGCTTAGTCATCAAATCCGCAAGTTGCTGCTAAGATGGAACAAAGGAGCAAGAGTGTCACTCACGACCATACTGCTCATGTAAGAAGAAAACATTCACCCTGATATGCTTGGAGAGTGAGTGTTTCACCAAGTTTAGAGTAATCTGAATGACACTGGTGTTATCATAGTGGAGTAGAGTGAGATCTGGAGAAGAGACACTAAGGTCCTCAAGAATCCAACGAAGCCAAATAATATCCTCAATGGTGGTAGTCATGGCCCGAATCTCAGCCTAAGTACTGGAACGAGAAACACCGGTCTGTTTCTTGAACTTGCATGCAATAAGTGAAGAACCCAAGAAAAGACAGAAACAAGTGACAGATCGACGGTCAACAAGATGACTGGCCTAGGTAGCATCTGAGTAAGCACGGATTTGTAGAGAACTATAGCTGGATAAGAAGAGGCCACGAGAACTCGTAGCTCGGAGATAGTGCAGGAGCCGCAATAGGTGACCATAATGCACAGAGATAGGTGCAGTAACAAACTGGTATTAACGCATGACTATCATGGGCAATGTCGTGCCGAGTAATAGTGAGGCAGATGAGACTCCCAACAAGGTGATGATAGTGAGTAGTATCAGAGAGTGGAACCTTATCATCTGCACGTAGCTGAAGGTGAAGCTCCATAGGGGTGTCCGCTGTGCGAGAGTCAAAGAGAGCAGCCCGAGCTAAGAGATCTGATGAGTAACGCTGCTGAGAGAGTTGAAAAACCGCAGTCTGTAGAGATGACCTCAAGGCCCAAGAAATAGCTCAGCTGTCCAAAGCCAGTCATCAGAAAATACTGCTAAATGTGATGATTCACAAACGTCACATAAGAAGGATCATCACCAATAATAATTATATCAGCCACATAAAGTAACATAAAAGTTTGGCCACGAGAGGAGTGCATAAACAGAGCTGGATCACGTGGACTCGGCTGAAAACCGGCGGATATAACGGCTGAGTTGAAACGTGCAAATCACACACGGGGTGCCTGCTTGAGCCCATAAAGAGCTCGCTGCAAGCGGGCAGACAAGGCCTGGAGGAGAGGAGAGACTAGGAGGAAGCATGCACACCTCCTGCTGAAGATCGAAGTGAAAAAAAGGCATTTTTCACATTGAGCTGAGACATAGACAAGTGGAGAACAACTGCAAATGCAATAAGAGTACGAACCGTAATCATGTGAGCGACCGAAGCAAAGGTCTCATCGTAATCTCGTCCCAGATCCTGTTGAAAACCACGAGCCACAAGTCGAGCCTTGTACCACTCTACAGAATCATCTGAGCGAGTCTTGACTTTAAAGACGCTCTTGCAAGTAATAAGAATAACACCGGGAGGAAGAAGAACAAACTCCCAGGTCTGAGTGTGCTCAAGTAACTCCAACTTAGTAGATATGGCAGCCCGGCACTCAGGTATCTGGGTAGCATCACGGTAGGAAGTCGGCTCTGAAGTACAACAGGAAGTAGCAGGAAGGGAAGACAGGTCCAATGGTAGTGTAGTAAGGCTAAGGCGGTCAGGAGGATGTCTCTCACGAAGTGGGTAATAGCGCACAGTCGGATCATGCAAAAGACACTAGCTGGAGGAGACAAAAACTGACTTTGGGGGCACTGGAGTCAAAGGAATAGAAGGAGAACGACGAGTGTAGTGATATGGAAGAGGAGGGACACAGTAAGAAATGGACAGTTCATCAGAGGGAGAAGTGGGTAACGAAGAGGAGTGAGAAGGTGATAGTGGAGACTTCGATAAGGGAAGAGGAGGTGGATATATTGCTAGAGAGGATACATGAGGCGGGGAGATGGGAAGGGTGAGAAACTACACGTTAGAGGAGTAACAAATGAGTGTGAGGTTGAGGGGACAAAAGACACAAAGAAATGGTGAGAATCGTCAAAATTGGCATCACGTGAGATGCGAAGCAGCTGTGAAACAGGGTCATAACAGCGATAACACTTGTGCTTAGTATTGTATTCAAGAAAAACACAAGGAACAAACTAGCTAGTAACAAGAGGATGAGTGTAACATGGGGGTCAAGAGTACAGAAACTCATTATGACTCTGGCTCTGAAGGAACATGGGGGTGCGATGCTTCTTTTCAGCGGTGTCATTCTGAGCGTGAGCACAAGGACATGTAAGCTGAGGGAGAGTGTCGTGGGTAGCTATCAGATCGCGAAAAGCATGAGATAGGTACTCCCCCCCAGAGTCGGAATGAAAAATACGCATGAAGGCAAAAAAAAGAGCGTGCACCATAGCAAAAAGTAACATAAATATGAAAATATTTAGGACGAGAATGCATAAAGTAGACTCAACAATAACGAGAATAGTCATCAACAAAGAGAATATAGTACCAATGTCAGTCCTTTGATAAAAAAGGGTGCGGAACCCTATACATCAAAATGAACATAATCAAAAGGATGCTCAGACCGTACAAGAGTGAGGCCGATCAATAGAAACACGATCAAGGAAACCATGACAGATGAGAGACACTAGACACGAACCACAGGGAGGACCGAAACGGTTGCCACTGAGAGAAGCCCACCGAAGGAAGACCTAACGTAGAAGCCACTGGTGACGATGGAGAAGATAAAAGATGGAGACGATCAAGGACGTACACCCCGCTACGACTACGACCAGCTCCAAGGTGTGTCCTTGCCATAAGATTCTGAACACGACACACAAACTCATCAGAAATAACAAGAACTATGTGATGTGAGTTGGCTAGAGGATATAAGGTTCATGTATAACTTGGGTATGTAGGCAACATCGAGAACATGAAAATGGATAGTATAAAGGAGACAACGACTGATGATAGGGAGCATAAAGTCATCTGCTACCATGATGCGGGAGGAGACGACTCCGGGTTCCTCTTCCTCTTCTTAGAGGTCGAGAAACGCAGCTGGAAACTCCTGCTCAGGTGTTCGAAGCAATAAATGGAACCAGTAGGGAGTTGATGGAACCAGTCCCTAGCCTTGTCCTTCAAAGTGATAGCGAAGAGACGGCACTTGAAGGCGTCAGTCATAGGTCTGATGGACACTGCGTCTTCAAACAACTGCAAGTGTTGGAGGGGATCATCCTTCCCCACGTAGTAGCTCATCTCCGGCTCGCGGAACCCTTCTGGAACGGGTGCTGAGAGGATCAACTCACAGAAAGGAGATCCTCTCGCCGGTGGTCTCGCCAGATCCACTCGCGCCACTAGCTCCGCTGGCGCGACGGCACTCGCCTGACTGGGGAAGAGCTCCCTTCCTTCCACCTCTCGCCGACTTCCTTCCGCCACTATTTCTTTTCCCGGCCGCCTCCCGGGTGCATCTTCACCTACCCTTGCCGAGTCGACCCCTCCCCTGGGCGCGAGGTCCGGCACCTGAGGTGGGGGAGTCTCGCACTCGCCTCTCTGTGTGAGTTGCTTCAGCATGTCCATGATCCCTCCGATGGATGACATAAACTCTGCCCTCCCGACATATCCCTCCAGCCTTGGGGACCCTTCGTCTTCTCCTCCCGCATCTCCCGCCATGAGGTAACCCTTCGCTCTTCTGCACAAGCTGCGGTTCCACGCTCACCGCACCAAAAATGTTGGAACCAACAAAGTCGGCCCCACCTAAAGCTCGGAACTACAGGGGCAACTCGTGCTTACTCCCTTGGGATCACGCTCAAGGCGAAGAACTAGACCGGGAGCTTCAGTGAGGAGGTCCCACCTCTTACCCGGAAGAGACTAAAACTACAGCTCTTCCCCTCCCTAGCCAATATTGAGCTAGGTGCCTTAGAAGAGAGAGAAGGAGTCAAGAAAGCTTCCTCTTCTAAGGCACCCTACCGGTCTATTTATAGGCCTCTGAACTGGGACTGTAAATAACCAATTTACACTGCCCTGAAATTACCAGAACATCCCTGGCTAGGTCTGCCAACAGCCAAACTCCGCTGTCTACAAGGGCTAAATGCAGACCACCCGGGGTAAAAGGGTAAAACACTCCTGGGGCCCAAAAGGTGGGCCCGGCCCTACCTGAACCGACCTTGAACTAAAATGACCCCTCTCTCCGGGTACCTCTTGCTAGGGTCCTCTCGCCAGGGCCCTCTCGCTCGTCTAGGCCCTAAACCCTGGGCCCTCTCCCCTGGCTGGAGCCTCTCGCCTGGGCCCTCACGCTCTCCTGGAGCCTCTCGCCTGGGCCCACTCGCTGGGGCCCTTTCTCTCGCCTGGGCCCTCTCGCCAGGCTGCGAGCCCGAGATTGTACACACCTGGCTGGAGCCTCTCGCCTGGGCCCTCACGCTCGCCCGGAGCCTCTCGCCTGGGCCCACTCGCTGGGGCCCTTTCTCTCGCCTGGGCCCTCTCGCCAGGCTGCGAGCCCGAGGTTGTACACTATTGATGCGGCGATGGTTCGGACCAGGGATGATCGTAATCACATCTTTGAATTCCTTCATGGCTTGCATCGTGACTTTAACCAGATCAGTGTTCAGATCCTAGGACGACCATTGATACCTTCTCTTCCTGAGGTCTACAACATAGTACAACAGGAGTTTGATCGTCGTCAGACCCTTCTCCCTGACCCTGTGCCGGAAGGATCTGCTCTGGCCGCTACCACCCCCTCTCTTCTTGGTACTCGGGCATCCCGGGATCTCAAGCTGAAGAATTCTGATAAGGATCATCTTCTATGTGATTATTGTGGCAAGAATCGCCACACTAGAGATACCCGCTTCAGGCTTCATGGATTCCCCACCCCCAGGGGGGTGCTCCACCTCATGGAGGTCGTGGTTCTGGACGCTTCTCATGTCATCGTGCTGCTCCGCCCCGTGCGGCCCATTTTACTGATGCTACTACAGATATCTCCCCTGGCTACTTTGGTGCTGATGCTTTTGCCACCCCTAGTGGTTTTACTGTGGATGAAATGTTGGCTCTCTGACGCATGATGCAGGGAATGTCTACTGAGCCGTCTTCCTCAGCCACGTCCTCCTACGCTCACACGGGACTGTCAGGTGCCCACTCTGCTGTTTCTCCATCTTCCACTCAACGGGTCATTGACTCGGGGGCCACGGATCATATGACCGGGTCCTCCACAGGTTTTGTTTCTTATACTCATCTTTCTGGGCGTGATAAGGTGAGCATTGCCGATGGTTCCCTCGCCTCTATTGCCGGCAAGGGTACCATCCCCTGCTCTTCTCTCACCTTGTCCTCTGTTCTTCATGTTCCAACTTTTTCTCGTAATCTCCTTTCAATCAGTCATTTAACTAACTCCATGCATTACTCTGTGACCTTCCTTCCCTCTTCTTGTGTTTTTCAGGACCTGACGACGGGGAAGGTGATTGGCTCTGGTAGCATGGTGGATGGACTCTACGTTCTTGACTCTGGCGCTGTTCCTCCTACCATGACACTTCATTCCAGCACTACCCACCATTTGTACTCCTGGCATTGTCGTCTAGGTCACCCCTCTATCTCTGTTATGAAGTTATTATTTCCTGCTCTGTCTACTGTTATTTTTGAGACTTTTGTGTGCGATGTATGTAGTCTAAACAAACATCATCGTACTTCATTTACGAATGTTTCGTTGCCTAGTTCTATCCCTTTTGCTATTATTCATACTGATATCTGGGGTCCATGTCGTGTTCCTTCAATTTCTGGTTGTGAGTAGTTCGTTACTTTTATTGATTGTTTCTCTCGTACTACATGGTTGTACTTGATACATCACAAATGTGATGTCTTCCCTGTTTTTCGACGTTTTCATAACATGGTATCTACCCAATTTCAATCCAAAATTAAAATTATTCGCAGCGACAATGACCGCGAATACATGGATTCGCAGTTTGATACCTATCTTGCAGATAATGGCATCCTCCACCAGACTACATGTGCTTATTCCCCAGCACAAAATGGTGTTGCTGAGCGGAAAGATTGCCACCTTCTGGAGGTTGCTCGTTGTCTCTTGTCCACCATGCATCTCCGAAATTCTATTGGGGAGATGCTGTTATGACTGTTGCGTACCTCATCAATCGAATGCCCACGCGTGTCCTTGGAACCTCTACCCCCCTTGATACTCTCCGGGTGCCCCATACACGGCTTCCTCCTAAGGTGTTTGGCTGTGTTTGCTTTGTTCACATACACCAACCGCGCCCCTCCAAATTGGACCCTCGTGCTCTCAAGTGTGTCTTTATTTGTTACTCTCCTACACAGAAAGGATACAAGTGTTTTCACCCACCTACCAGGAAAGTTTTTGTCAGTATGAACGTCACATTCAGTGAATCTGAGTCCTACTACCCTCTCTCTGATTCCCCATCTTCGAGTGTTCCCTCCGTCTTCCTGCCCGTACCTCCACTGTATCCCTCACTTCAGGGAAAGACCCTACCAGTGGAAGTGAGTCCTTCTATCCCAGTGGTGGTGAGCTCCTCCCCTATGTCTCCACCTTCCTCCATACCTTCACCCCGACCTTGAAGGTATATACTCGGTGTATCACGAGACCAAGCACACAAGTTCCTGCCATGCTACTAGAACAGTCAGTGGATCCTGACTCAGGGCCTTCTGATCTCCCCATTGCCCTTCGAAAAGGTATCTGGTCTTGTACTCGTCATCCTCTATCAAATTATGTATCTTATGCTTCTCTTTCTACCTCCTACACGTCTTTTGTTTCTTCCCTTTCTACTGCCTCTATACCTGTATCATGACAACAGACTCTAGCAATCCCTATATGGCGCGAGGCGATGGTTGAGGAAATGCAGGCTCTGGAGAAGAACCATACATGAGATTTAGTTCCTCTTTCCTATGGAAAGAAACTTGTTGGGTGCAAATGGGTGTTCTCGGTGAAACAGAACCCACAAGGAATTGTTGAAAGGTGTAAGGCGAGGTTGGTTGCAAGGGGTTATACTCAAACCCATGACATCGACTATCAGGAGACGTTTGCCCCGGTGGCCAAAATGAATACTATCAGGGTCTTACTTTCTGCTGCTGCTTGCAAACATTGGGACCTATTACAGCTGGATGTGAAGAATGTCTTCCTCCACGGTGACTTGGAGGAAGAGGTCTATATGTCTATCCCTCCGGGTCTTACTCCGATTGGTGCTGCAGGAAAAGTATGTAGAGTGTTAAAGGCTCTATATGGGCTGAAGCAGTCCCCAAGAGCTTGGTTTGGCAGGTTCCACAAGGTTATGGTGTCATTTGGATACTATCAGAGCAACGCTGACCACACTCTGTTCATCAAACGTAGACTTGGAAAAATTACTGTTCTCATTGTGTATGTTGACGATATTGTCATAACAAGTGATGATGTTGAAGAAATTCAAAATTTGAAATAGAAGCTAGCTAGAGAGTTTGAGGTCAAGGACCTCGGAAAACTCAGGTATTTCTTGGGAATAGAGGTTGCCAGATCCAAGCAGGGATCTTAATTTCTCAACAAAAGTACACATTCGATCTCCTCGAAAAGATGGGGATGAGCGGATGCATACCGGCTGACACTCCGATTGAAGTAAATCATCGATTGGGGGGTGATGATGGAGAGGACATTGAAGATATCTCTGGGTTCCAAAGATTAGTGGGGAGGTTAATATACCTGTCCCATACTCGCCCAGATATCTCCTATGTCGTGAGTGTTGTGAGCCAGTACATGCATGCTCCCAAGACCCGACACATGGATGCTGCACACAGAATTCTACGGTATCTCAAGTCTTCACCAGGAAGGGGTATCCTGTTTGTCCCAAACACCAGTCTAAAGGTCAAAGTCTACACTGATGCTGATTGGGTAGGGTCTGTGGACGATAGGCGGTCAACATCCGGATATTGTTCTCTCGTTGGAGGCAACCTTGTTATTTGAAGGAGCAAGAAGCAACAAGTTGTGGCACGCTCCAGTGCTAAGGTCGAGTTCAGAGCTATGGCTCAGGGTGTCTGTAAAGGCTTATGGCTTCGGGTCTTGATGTGCGATATTGGTCTTGCGGAGGATGGACCCATCCTGCTGTATTGTGACCAAGGTTGTAGATATCGGATGTCGGGTTCATGTCGGTTTGGGTTTGAAATGTCGTATGTCGGATTGCGGGGGATATATCGGGGATATTTTACAATATCAGATTTTAATGTTTAAATAAAGATAACAATGTTTATAAACACATTTTTTACAAATAAGTATAAATGTACAAACAATATATGTTCAACTGCATTTAGAAGGATGATGAAGAAAGAAAAAACAAAGGATATATACCCACAAATATAAAATGACATATAAAGTTTCTGTACTCGGGCATAGAAACTATCTCCAAGCAATTAAATTGTGTACCTACAAAGATAGTGATCCAACATTCTAGACTCATATGCCCGTGAAGAAAGAAAAAGAAGAAGAAACCCTAAAACCCGTGAAGTATAGAAACCTTAAAGCTCGTGAAGTAGTAGAAAGAAGAAGCAGAAGTAGTATTAGAGTGAAGTAGTCCCGTGAAGTAGTAAAGTGAAGTATAGAGCCCGTGAAGAAAGAAGAAGAAAATAGAAGAAGGGGCTTACAGAGGAGCGAGAAAGCCCGGTGGCGTCACCGATTCATCGTCGGAGAAGAGGATTCGTCGTCGGAGAAGAAGATTCGTCGTCGTTTCGTCGCCGATTCCGCAGAGCAGTCTCCCGCTGCTAGAGAGAAATTAGGGCAGTTGTCGAGTGTCGACCCGTGAAATCAAATATAAGAGCCGATTTTTTTTTAATATAAAATAAAAAACGGCGTTATAACGACACATGATATATCCCTATATCGCCGAGATAATGCCGATATTTTACAAAACGTTATCTGACTCAAATAAATCGATTTCGTTGCGGTTTGCCCCCTAAACCATTATATCGGCCGACATATCGGACATGTCGGCCGATATCTATAACACTGATTGTGACAACAAGTCTGCCATCAGTATCGCACACAATCCCGTTCAACATGACCGGACGAAACATATCGAGGTGGATCGACACTTTATCAAGGAGAACATTGAGAAAAGGATTGTGTGTACTCCCTTTGTGCCCTCCAACAGGCCGCTAGCAGACATCCTCACCAAAGGATTGAGTGGGAACTTATTTGGCACGATTGTGGACAAGTTGGGCATGATCAACATCACTCGCCCAATTTGAGGGGGAGTGTTAGACTATATTTATGTTGGATGCATTTATTAATTAATTATTCCTCCTTGTAATCCCTCTATATATAGAGGCTCCTTAGTGTAATGTAAAAAGGTTGTTTTTGGGTTCACGGTTCAACACAGTGTGCAAAATAATTTTCGCACGTGTAAGCAAACAATTGCGTTCTTTTTCACAAGTGGTGCATTCCATTATAACATGCACGAATAAGTATTATAAACTTAAAAGAAATGAAGACAAAAACACTAGCAATCTCAATAACCAAACACATATAACATGTCCATCCAAAATCCAATACAAAATAAAACATCACAAAACATTAATACTCACAAACAACGATGATCGGCAACCGCATCGGCGTCTGAATTGCGGGGATGAAAATGTAGATGGCTGTGCTATGGTGGAGAGGACTTATAAGTAGCATAATAGGCGGCAGGGGGGAGTTTAGTGGCTCCAACGACATGGCAAGAGGGATAGGAGGACTGTGTTGGTGAGGAAGGAGAGCAACTTGGAATGAAGGAGTTCCTTGCCAGGAAGGAGACGGGAGAAAACTTTTCTGGGCGGCACAGGGTCAGAAATGGATCTCCCTGACTTGGGCGGAACTGGGCAGGAATTTCTCTGACTGGAACAAGACCTGGAAGAGCGTTTCTGATTGAAACAGAGCGGGATGGGCTTCCCTTTTAGAGATAACATAAGGAGAGGGTTCTTTGATGGGAATAGTGAAGGTAGACGGAGACATGGAGGAGGGGATGAGCGACATTGGTGATATTGTCGTACGGGAGAGGAGGGGATGTGCAGGAGTGAGGAAGGGGATGCGCGACTGTTTTGCAGGTACAGGAAGCTTGAGACTTCTATCCATAAGGAAGGAGATGAACAGGGGAGGGACAGACGTCGAGGCTTGCGACTGTAAGCGTGCGAGCGGAGGGAGGAGGAAGAGTAGGCGGGGATCGTGCGGCTTCGAAGCGGAGGTTATGTGAAACTGAAACTGGAGGGGATGGGATTGAGAGGACGTGGAGGATATGATGACGAACAGTGGGGGTTATGCGAAGTATACAACAATTGAGGAGGAAAAGAGGGACCATTCACGGGAAAAAAAATATCTGAAAAGAAAAACGAGAAATTGAATAGGGAAGCCGAGGCGTCGCATGCCGGGCTCGCAGCGTCGCAACACGAAGATTGCCAAAATTCTGGATTCTCTCACAAAACTCAGTAATACATGTAAACTGGATTATCCGCCCCTATTTATAATAAGAGGAGGCGGTTGAGCACCTTACATGAATGACTATGATCGTCTGTAATGCTCGGTGTCCAAAAACACTAAGGGTCTGTTTGGCTCCGCGTTAGAAGGGCAGTCCACCGCATTTTTGCAATAAGCTCCGCCAAACAACGAAATAAGGACCTACTGCTGCCGACGCCCCCGCTGCCCTGTCGTGAATAATTAGCGATCCGGAGTCGTGAAAAATAATCACGACTCCGGAATCGCGCTGCTCCTCCACAAACTACCGCGATTCTCTTTCCCCCCGACTCCACGCGATTCTCATTGACCGACGAATCGCCCCGACGCCGCCTTCGCAGATCTTCCCCCCTTCACCGACGATTCTCCCCGGCAACTTCTTACTGCACCTTCACGTTTGAACCGACGAATCGAGCCGGCGTAGTTCTTCCTCGCAGATCTTCCCCCCTCCACCGACGAATCGACCCGGCGCCCTCTTCCTGCACCTTCTTCCTGCACCTTCGAGGCCGGCCCTTCTTCCAGCACCTTCTTGGCTTCTTCTCCACCGCAGGTTTTCTTCCCCTCAATTTCTTGGATATTTTGCATTTTAGGGTTTCTAGATTTGCGATTTGAGATCTATGGAATCCTTCCCTCTTCTCCACAGGCAGTAGCATTGTTAAGAAGGCACATTTGGGTTTCAGATCTGATCTATCCTGAAATCTGCCCTAGATTTCTCTTGCCTAGCATTATCAAAAAAGGTATATTGGGTTAACATGAAAACATGTCGTGGAAGATGAAAACAATATATTTCTCGAAGATTTCAGGATATTTCTCAAGTTCTTGAATTGCCTCTCGCACAATCACCACCCTTTCAGAGTTCTTGACTATACTATTTCTATAACCTGACTCTCCACCCATTACTTGGTTATGTCACATCTTCCACGACATGTTTTTGGGAAATATATTTTTTGGGTTACGACACTTAAAATGAATTAAGTTTTAATATGTTCGTTTTGTACCAATTGTTGCTTGTGTTTAAAATTTGAAAAATAAATTGTGTACCGCACAGCTGTTTTACCAAATAGCTCCGCCAAACAGAGCCTTAAACAGCTTCTCCGTTTGAAACAGTTCTGCAAAAGCTGTGCATCCAAACAGTTTCACAGATTCTGCCACCACTCTGCTGAACAGCTGATTATTCCACCACTGCTTCCCACCACTGCTTCTGCAGTCGCTGCAGTTGAGCCAAACAGAGCCTAAATACACACAAAAAATACATATATGCGATGCTCCGGATGCGCTCGCGGCCTCGGATCGCCGATCCGATCAACGCTTCTCCTCCAAATGTGCAAAAATGGGTCCGACCAAGTGGTGGCACGATCTCCTCCATCGAACAGGATCATGCGGCGATTCCCATCACCTAGGATCTATGATACCATGTAAAATAATAATATATTTTCTTAATTTCATTTCTTGGGAAAAACCATAAATATACATATGTCCAATAGGGATGACCTTCGATAACATAATAGACCTTATTAAAATAATTTATATCTAACAATATCATGTAGAAATAAGGTGATGTTTATAAAACTATAGTTAAAAGCGTGATATTATATATAATCAAGTGTTAGGGAGTAGTAAAGTTTCTGATAGCCGATATAAGGAAATGACTGTTAAGACTAGTGTCCAAAAAATAGAACAAAGAGTAAATAGAACAAAGAGTAAAAAATGCACCTATTAGAGGAGGAAATTAATTTAGTGTTGCAGATTAAGAAGCAACTGTGATAAAATTGGAACTATACAGAGAAGATTAGCATGGCCCCTGCGCAAGAATGACACGCATAAATCGAGAAATGGTCCAAAATTTTTAGTAGTTTCTTCTTTATACTTGCTGTGTACTAGTTTTGATACTGTTTGCTAGTTCTCTTTATATCGCTGACCCGGTCGGACAACTGATTATTGTAAAACTGGGAAGGGGTGTTACAAATTGGTATCAGAGCCAGATTTAGAATCCCTGGACCCAAGAAAGATTCACAGAGCCATAGGAGTGTGTAAAAGTAAACTCTTGTTGGTAGAGTATTTAAGTTGAGTCTAAGCCCTAGTTTTTCACAAGAGTATGAAATTAATTGCTAAGCCAGATTTAACAGATGCATGATAAATAATCATATTTCTTTTATATGTTTTATCAGGCACCACGAGTCAATGAACCGGGTGAATCTCCACGTCAGGACCCTGTTCATAACGCTGCCATGGGACCATGCTGATGTGCCACCGGTACCACCAGTTTCAGCAGCTCCAGAGGCCACTGACATAGCGTCCCAGATTGCCAAGGTAGTCACTGTAGCCTTGATGGAGTTTCAAAAAGGACTGGTTGCAGGGTTTCCAGCTCCAGTGCAAGTACCAGCCCCTGCAACATCTCCGGCACCAGTACCCGTGGAGATGACCCTGGAGCGCTATTTGAGGAACTTTAGAGAGCTCCAACCGTCAAACTACAGTGGGGATGAAACTCCGATGGACACAGACGACTGGATATCAAACACCAGAGATCTGTTGAACGTTATGGAGTGCCCGGAGAACAAGAAGGTTCCTCTGACAGTTTTCCTCCTCCGAGGTGAGGCAAAGGTATGGTGGGACAAGTACCGGACCGAGGACCCTGCAGGTAAATTGTCATGAAAATTTCTTCTTTTTTTAAGGAAGTGATACACTCATTTTAAATTGTATGACCATGCTTTTGTCCGGTCGTACATCGGACATGTTTATGTGGGGCGAGTTTTCAAGAGCCCTTGCAAATTGGTTCGTGCCTCCTTCTGCACGACGAGGTCTCCAGGAGAAATATCTTAGACACTACCAGGGGGACAAGACCGTCACTGAATACGAGCGAGAACTTACCCATCTGGCTCGATATGCGAGCGTGATGCAGGGAGATCAGGCTGAGAAGTGCAACCGCTTTGTTGATGGCTTGCGTGACTCGTTGAGGCAGCCGTTGATGACCATGGTCAACGCTGATTACAGGAGCTTAGTGGATACGGCTCGCAGACTGGAGGCTGATCAGCAGAAGGTTCAGAAGCGAAGTAGTTTTCGCACGAAGCGGTCTCAGGATTCGCTTCAGCCGCAGTAGAGCAGGAATGACTGAGGGAAGAACTGGAACAAAAAACAGAAGCCTGATGCTAAGAAGAGTGGTCAGTCCGGAGACAGGAGCAAGGACTACCCCCCTTGTCTCAAGTGTCAACGTCGTCATCTAGGAGAGTGTTTGGCCAGCGCAGGCGTGTGTTACAAGTGCAAACAACATGGACATATAACTCGCTACTGTCAGGAAGTTGGTGCAAATCAGGTAATCAAAGCCTAGTTGTATTCATTACATTTATGTTATTATTGTAGATGACAAATGTAATTCGTTCCTGCAGTCAAAGTTCGATGTTGGTGGCTCAAGCAGAGTAGACAAGAGCAAGGCGTTGATGATCACTGACGGAGGACCACAACATGGTCGAGATTTAGTGCAACCCAGAGCGTATGGGCTTGGTCAGCAGGAGGCAAAGGATCAGGAGAATGTAGTGACAGGTAAGTGTTTAATTTGCTTAACAAGTTTATTTAATCCTCCGTAGTGACACTCTCTTCATCTTTTGTAAATCATTCATGTAGGCATCCTTATGATTCGTAATTTACCCTCCAAGATTATGTTCGATACGGGCGCCTCACACTCGTTTATCGCAGAATCTCTAGTGCGTAAGCTGAATCTAGAAGTCTTTCCAGAGACAGTACCGCTGGAAGTCATGATGCTGAATGAATCCCTTCTACAGACCAGAGATAAAAGTGCAGGGTACCAGTGCAGTTTGGTGATACCGAGATTATCGTAGAAGCTTTGCAGCTACCTATTGCAGGTTTTGACCTGATCTTTGGAATGGACTGGCTTTCGACAGTCAACGCCAGGATTAACTGTAGGGCGAAGCAGATACAGTTTGAGGGCCCCAACCAGACTGCGTTTTCCTTCCAGGGCTTCAAGGAAGTAGTGAAGATGATCATCTCCTCAGTCCAAGCTAGAAGGTTCATCAGTAAGGGTTGTGAAACCTTCGTAGTACTGATAAATGAGAGGCTAAGGCTGACCTGTCAGAGATACCAGTGGTGCAGGAATTCCCCGATGTTTTCCCGGAAGAGCTCCCTGGTGCCCTGATGAATGAGAGGCTAAGGCTGACCTGTCAGAGATACCAGTGGTGCAGGAATTCCCCGATGTTTTCCCGGAAGAGCTCCCTGGTGCCCCTCCAGATAGAGAGATTGAGTTCCCGATAAACCTACAGCCTGGGGCTACACCGATAGCCAAATACCCCTACCGGATGGCTCCAAGGGAACTAGCGGAGTTGAAGAGTCAGTTGCAGGAGTTGCTTGACTTGGGCTTTATACGCCCCAGTACTTCACCTTGGAGTGCTCCAGTACTATTTGTGAAGAAGGATGGTTGTCTGAGACTGTGCATAGACTATCGTGAATTAAACAAACTGACAGTAAAGAATAAATACCCAATTCCCAGGATTGATGATTTGTTCGACCAGTTGGTGGGATCGTGAACCTTTTCCAAGTTAGCTTTGAGATCGGGCTACCATCAGTTAAAGATTTGGTACGTGGATATACAGAAGACGACCTTCAGTACCAGATATGGACACTTCGAGTTCGT
Source organism: Platanthera zijinensis (assembly GCA_039513925.1). NCBI lineage: Eukaryota > Viridiplantae > Streptophyta > Magnoliopsida > Asparagales > Orchidaceae > Platanthera > Platanthera zijinensis. The sequence goes on from CM077087.1 coordinate 163,420,075, forward strand.
AGTCATGCCGTTCGGGCTAACCAATGCCCCTTCAGTATTTATGGACTTGATGAACAGGGTATTTCGGGAGTACTTGTACTGTTTCGTTATCGTCTTTATAGATGATATCTTGGTGTTCTCAAAGAGTGCAAAAGATCATGTCGCACACCTCAGGATTGTTTTGAGCACCCTCAGGGAGAACCAGCTGTATGCCAAGTTTACAAAATGTGAGTTCTGGCTTTCAGAGATTGCATTCTTAGGCCACGTCATCAGTCAGAAAGGGGTTAGTTTTGATCCGAAAAAGATAGAAGCAATTAAGAATTGGCCAAGGCCGACGACAGTCTAAGGGGTTCGCAGTTTTTTGAGTCTAGCTGGTTACTACAGGAGATTCATCAAGGATTTCTCAAAGATAGACTTACCACTGACTTCCCTCACTAGGAAGGTAAGGGCTTGGATTGGACAGTTGAGTGTGAGTTGGCTTTTGAGGACTTGAAGGGCAGGTTGATGACCGCACCGATCTTGAGTATACCGTCAGGGCCTGACGGGTTTCAGATTTATAGCGATGCGTCAGGTCATGGTTTCGGCTGTGTCCTCATGCAGCATGGAAAGGTCGTAGCCTATGCCTCGAGACAGTTAAAGGTGCATGAAATGAACTATCCCGTGCATGACTTGGAGCTTGCAGCAGTCATCCATACTCTGAAGATATGGCGGCACTATCTTTATGGAGTGCATTGTGAGATCTTCACTGATCATAAGAGCCACAAGTATATCTTTGATCAGCGGTAGTATTGGATCCCTATTTTGGATTTGGGCTAGGTTCACTAATCTAGGCTAAGTCAGACCCACATTGTATAGCCAGGATCTAGTCTAGTGTCTAAGGTGTCAGTTAGATCAACAACTCAGTGAGACAAGACCAAGACATCAGAGACTTAGAAGACAGCAGAGACTGAACTAGGCAGAAAATTCGTTCGACAATCTTTGAAGAGAGTTCGACGATCTTCGTTCTGCATCCGACGATCTCAAGAGTTAAATCTCTAAGTGGTGAGATCGACGATTGCTGAACTTAGTTCGACGATCTCTGGTCTACTTTCAGGATAGATATCGACGATCAACCATCTCAGTTTGACGATCTTGAAGCCCAGTTTGGAAGGCAGATCATCAGGACAACGATCACAGGGCTCAGCTCGACGATAGAGGATGTTTGAGTTCGACGATCTCAGGACCAGATCGACAATTACTGCCAGATCAACATTTTATTCCCTACAGTTATTGTTTTCCTTATTGACTAATTATTATATTGCTTATATGACTCTGAGTGATTAATGCATATATTCTCTGAATATAGCCGTTCCTTGGCAAACATTAATTTACTGATATTCACAGAGTTATTATACAGCCATTCTCGAGACAGTTAGGGAAATGAGTTAATTCTCTTATAGCCGTTGCACGAGTTCCCGTGATTCCTGCAGAAAATCAATGTGTGCCATTTTAAATTCAGTTTGAAATTATTCAAAGAGAAAGAGACTCAGAGAATAAAAGAGATAGAGAATTATTTCTCAGCGACACATATACAGACAGACACAGACAGATTTTATTAGAGAACACAAGTCAGAGAAAGAAGAACAGCTTTCAGTTCTTCATACCAGTGTTCATCCAGGAAGCTTGTAGAGACATTCATCTTCAATCAGTCTCAGCTTTCTGGAATTCAAGACCTACACCCTGTAAAAGGCTTTGGATTCCTGAACCAATCAAGATCATCAGGACAAGCCTTGACTCGATCATGATCACTCTCAAGTCTTCTCTCATTTTGTTTGAGAAAAGAGAAGACAACTCAACTTTTTCTTTCCCCCTCTGTGTACAGGGTTCTTACTCCCTTCAAAAGTAATTCCTGGTTGTGAGGTCTCCTGATCAAAAGGCTTCAAGTGGTTTTCCGGCACCTGATCAAAAGCCAGAAAGGTTGATATATCTCCCTGAAAATAGATATTTCTTGGTGGCAGTCACCTGATCAAAAACCTGAGAGTGATTCCTACCAGGGTGGTAAAAGAGTGGATGTACCCAGATTTGGGAAACCACTATAATTTCTTGTGGCGTCTGGTTGCTCTTTCTCTTTCTGTTCTTGCTATTTGCTGTGATATTTAGAATAGCTCTTTAGTTTTCTTTATTGATTTAATTATTGGTATCACCTATTTTAAACTCTGATAGAATAACATAAAACAGCCAAAAGTTTTAAACACTCTATTCACCCCCCTCTAGAGTAGATCTGAATAACTCCCTCCTTTCAATTGGTATCAGAGGGTTGTTGTGTTTCCTGATTGTACAAGCTAAAAATTGAACCAAGATCCCTGCTTATTCAGATTTCCTTTTCCTTAGTTATTCATTTATCACATGGCACAGAACAAGGACTATGCAAGCACAAGACCTACAGTCTGTAACTTAAATAAGTTCAGAATCTGGAAGGCAAGAGTTAGACTTTACATGAACTCAATTGATGAAGACATCTTCAACTCCATTTTGACAGGTCCACCTCAACCAACTACAGCCACCTCTACATCTACTGACACTCATGCAGTTCCACCACCAAATTGGACTGATGCACAGAAGAAAGCAAAGATTGCTGATGCAAAGGCCATGAACATACTGACCCAGACTATGTCAGATGACATATTCCAAAAGGTTGTTGATTGCACATCAGCAAAGGCCATCTGGGACTATTTGAACCAGATGATGGCTGGCTCAGTGGAAGAAAGAAAGAACAGAGGATCCCTTCTCATTTCCAAGTATGAGAACTTCAGAAAGGAAGATGCAGAGACAGTTGAAGAAATGTATGGCAGACTGAGTGCCATTATCAGTGAACTGAGAACATTGGACAAGGACATTTCACTGACTGAGATCAATGAAGAGATATTGATGTGTCTTCCCATCTCATGGGACACAAGGATCTGGCCAATCAAGAATGCCAGAAGTATCACAGAAATTTCCACAGAAACACTTCTAGGAAAACTCAAATCTTTTGAACACTTGACAAAGACTAGGGAGGCAGAGCAGAAGGCTTCTACTCCAGTCAGGAAAGAGCAGAATATTGATTTTAAGGCTACAAAGGAAACAACAGCTCCTGCTGTTAATGAAGAGTTCTTGAGCCTCTTAGCAAAGATATTCTACAAGATGGGCAAAAGAGACTTCAGGAAGAAGTCATCCAGACAAGAAGATAAACCCAGGTATGACAAAACACCAACTAAAGAAGTTGTTTGCTTTGGTTGCAGGAAACCTGGACACTACATCTCTGAGTGTCCAGAATATCAGAAGAAGGAGAAAAGAAAGGACAAGAACTCAAGAAAACAGAAGTATAGCAAGCCTTCCTTAAGCAAGCATAAGAGGAAAGAGAAAGGCTTTGTAGCAGAAACCTGGAGTGATACAAAAGGGGATTCCTCCTCCTCTAGCTCCAGTGATGAAGATGAAGAGGAAGCAAAGGCAAAGGAAGTTTGCCTAATGGCAATTGATGCTTCCAACACTCATTCATAAAATGACTCATCAGATGATGAATAACCACTCTCTGAAGTGGATCAGGTACTCTCATCCTTTGACTTCAATTTTGAAGATTTTGTACATGAATTCAAAACTATATGTATGGATTTAATTAGCTCAGAGATAGAAATAAAACTACTTAGAGAGCAATTAAATAATCAAAGTAATTTAATTGCAGAAAACAATCAACTAAAAGATGATATTACACTTGCAAATGAACAGATAATTAAATTAAAAACTGAACTAGCTGAGGCAAGGCAACTTGAAGAATCCCTTAATGGGAGAAGCCTCAAGCTGATGGACATTACAAGCACTGTTAATGCCAGACTCACTGGTAAGCTGGGCTTGCTTCATCAAGGCAACTCCCACTGGTTCAGAAAAATATATTAAGGACTCTTGTAATTTTTTTTCTAAAAAGGGTAAAGAACTAATCTATGAGAAACCCTCAACTACAAATAAGAACAAACATAACAAACAGAAAAATAGAAACAAACAAAATCAAAACAAAAACAATGTTCAGCAATTTTTGTCGAACTCAGATCGAAGAAATGTGAACAAATCGTCGAACCCAGATCGACGATCTTTGAACGATTTTTTTTACTATAATCAATTGTCTTACTGCGATCGACGATTTATGTATGGATCGTCGAGTAGAGATCGAAGAACTTGGGGCACAGAGAATGAGTATTATCCTTATCTAAGCAGAGATCGATGATCTCAACCCATATCGTCGAACTCAGATCGACGATCTCACTTCCAATCGTCGAACCCAGTAAAAAGTAATAAAACTTTTAACCTTAACAGAAACTCTAATCTTAACAAAAACTCTAATCAAAAAAGAGAAACAGTTAATCCTTTCACCCTTTGGGAATTACCACCTAGGAGATATCATCCACTAGGATATAAATCTCAGTCAACTAGTTCTATTATCTCAAGCTTTTCTTATCAAGAAATCAAAGAACCCAAGGTAACCTGGGTCAAGAACAATTAATCTTTTGATTGTTGCAGGTGAAGAACTGTCCATCATATAACCAGCAATGGTATCTGGACAGTGGGTGCTCAAAGCACATGACTGGATGGAAGGACAACTTATTCAACTATAAGTCAAAGCTAGGACCTAAAGTTATCTTTGGATGAAGGATTTCAGGTAACATTTAATCAGTCCTCTTGCATTATTTCTTCAGCTGACAGCATAGTTGTCTTAACAGGTTCTAGAGTAGGTACATTACTTGCTGATGCATACTTTCCCTTTTCCTTTTGGGTAGAGGCAGTGAGCACGGCTAACCATGTCCTGAATAGAAGCTGCAGGTACATTACTTGCTGAATAGAAGCTCTGGCAGTAGAAACTCTTTCTGTTGAACATACTGTACATCCTTCAGAAGAATTGCCTGCTATCTTAGATCTTTTTGATCTCTTTTTTAGCACAATTCATTCTTTTGGAATTCCTCCATATTGTACAGATATTGTATGTTATACTGCTCCAGTGAGCACTGATATTTTACATCAGTTTCTTCAGAGTCTTTCAGCTCCAGTGCCTGAGCTCTCTGCAGCTCCAGTGCCTGAGCTCTCTGCAGCTCCAGAGGCTGAGCTTACCAGTATACCAGAGGTTGAGATTTCAGAGCCCAAGACTTTCTCTCCTCCAACCTATGTCTGTTCTACTTCTCCAATCCCAGACTTGGATGCAATTATGGCTGCTGATGCAGTTGAAGAACTTTCAATTATCAAAGAGATTGATGATTTGTATGATAATCCACTAGGCTCATCTGATAATGATTCAGATTCAGATTCAGACTCAGTCCAGATGTCAGCAAGAAGAAGAAAGTGACCAAGAAAAGAAAAGCTCCAGTGAAAGAAGTGCCTAAGTCTAATCCTCAAGATGACATTCCTTACTTCATTAGGCACAATATTACTCTCACATCAACTACTCCTCACTGGATGAGATTTTCCAAGAATGAGATGAAGGCTCAGAAGAAAAGGAGAAAGACTGGCTCCTCTCCTGTCAAAGTTTTCAGCAAGGATCCACCTTCTCCTCCTCCTTCAGCAGGTGCTAGTGGGAATGTTGCTTCTAGGGCTGCTACCTCCTCCCAACAGCAGAGTTCTTATGCCCCTCACTCTCACAGTAGACCATCCAGGTCTTACTCTAAGGGTTATTCAAGAAGGAGAGGTATGCAGCATGATCAGGCTGACAGAGAAGCTGGTCCAGATTCTAGCAAGAGATTTTGAATTCCTAAAAAGTTCAGTGAAGTCAGACCTCCTCCAAATCTCCATGTCGATCAGTCTCAGCATTCAACAAAGGAAACAAAATTCCAAGAACAGTCAATCAGGCACAAGAAGCATCCAAAGATCTCCCTTGATTCAAAAGAAGATTCTTCATAGTATGAACCTGAGCTAGATCCAAACTTCAGGATGGCTAGGTTTCATGAGTTGATTGGTTTCTCCCAGATAAACAAAGCTAGACAAGAAGGAGCTGATCCTTCTCAATTTTCAACAATGTCCAAGTACAGAGAGGAAGAGTTTGAACTATTTGATATTGATAAGAATGTTTTTGATGCTAATGCCTATATGCAGGTTCACCCTGAGCAGTTGTTCCCAGAGCAGCATCCATAAAAGTTCTTGGTGAAGCTGACATGAAAATGACAAGACAGCAAGCAGTAGATCCAAAAAGAAGAATTGAATTTACTAAGCCAGCTTCTGGCAAGTCTTAGTACTCTTTTTTTGTGTCTGTATCTCTTATTGTAAATATCTGTTGAAATTTTCTTATCAATAATGACAGATATGTATGTTTAGTTTTGCTGTTATATTCTTTTATTTTTTGCTTAGTGACCTCACCCAAATATGGGGAGATTGTTGGATCCCTATTTTGGATTTGGGCTAGATTCACTAATCTAGGCTAAGTCAGACCCACATTGTATAGGCAGGGTCTAGTCTAGTGTCTTAGGTGTCAGTTAGATCAACAACTAAGTGAGACAAGACCAAGACATCAGAGACTTAGAAGACAGTAGAGACTGAACTAGGCAGAAAAGTCGTTCGACGATCTCTGAAGAGAGTTCGACGATCTTCGTTCTGCGTCCGACGATCTCAAGAGTTAAATCTCTATGTGGTGAGATCGACGATTGCTGAACTTAGTTCGACGATCTCTGATCTACTTTCAGGATAGAGATCGACAATCAATTATCTCAGTTCGACGATCTTGAAGCCCAGTTTGGAAGGCAGATCTTCAGGACAACGATCACAGGGCTCAGCTCGACGATAGAGGATGTTTGAGTTCGACGATCTTAGGACCAGATCGACGATTACTGCCAGATCAACATTTTATTCCCTGCAGTTATTATTTTCCTTATTGACTGATTATTATATTGCTTATATGACTCTGAGTGATTAATGCATATATTCTCTGAATATAGCCGTTCCTTGGCAAGCATTAATTTGCTGGTATTCACAGAGTTATTATATAGCCATTCTCGAGACAGTTAGGAAAATGAGTTAATTCTCTTATAGCCGTTGCACAAGTTCCCGTGATTCCTACAGACAATCAATGTGTGTCATTTCAAATTCAGTTTAGAATTATTCAAAGAGAAAGAGACTCAGAGAATAAAAGAGATAGAATTATTTCTCAGCGACACACATACAGACAGACACAGACAGATTTTGTTAGAGAACACAAGTCAGAGAAAGAAGAACAGCTTTCAGTTCTTCATACCAGTGTTCTTCTAGGAAGCCTGTAGAGACATTCATCTTCAATAAGTCTCAGCTTTCTGGAATTCAAGACCTAGACCCTGTACAAGGCTTTGGATTCCTGAACCAATCAAGATCATCAGGACAAGCCTTGACTCGATCAGGATTACTCTCAAGTCTTCTCTCATTTTGTTTGAGTAAAGAGAAGACAACTCAACTTTTTCTTTCCCCCATCTGTGTACAGGGTTCTTACTTCCTTCAAAAATAATTCCTGGTTGTGAGGTCTCCTGATCAAAAGACTTCAAGTGGTTTTCCGGCACCTGATCAAAAGCCAAAAGGGTTGCTATATCTCCCTAGAAATAGATATTTCTTGGTGGCAGTCACCTGATCAAAAACCTGAGAGTGATTTCTACCAGGGTGGTAGAAGAGTGGATGTACCCAGATCAGGAAAAAACATAAATCCTGATTGAAGCTGCAGGTACATTACTTGCTGATGCATACTTTCCCTTTTCCTTTTGGGCAGAGGCAGTGAGCACGGCTAACCATGTCCTGAATAGAAGTTTAATACATAAGTTAAAGGCTAAAACCCCCTATGAGCTACTCAAAGAAAAGAAATCTAAAGTAGATTATTTTAGAGTGTTTGGCTGTGTTTGTTACATACATATTAACAACAAAAAATACACTAGAAAGTTTGAAGCCAAGTCTGAAATGAGAATTTTTCTAAAATATTCCCAAGTAAGCAAGGCTTATAGGGTTTATAATAAATCTACCTTTAAATTTGAAGAGTCTGTACATGTATGTTTTGATGAAACTAACATGTTTTATAAGGAGAAAAATACTTCTACCAATCAAACTTTGCAGGTACCTACTTTGTGTGAGAATTTGGAAGCTGTGACCCTCACCCATGAGGCTGTTACATCATCTTCTCCACAAGTATTTAAAGACAGTGATGAGGAAATCAGTGAGCCCACTGATATTGTTCCAGCAGCTGAAATAATTCCACAAGAGGAATTACCCCCACCAGCTGTTGAACAACCTACTCCTCCTGCTGATTTAGTCACACTTAGAGATCATCCTGTATCTCAAGTGATTGGAGACATATCAGCAAGTGTGCAGATTAGACATCAACTCCACCAGGACTTGATGCATGCCTGCTTTATCTCTCAAGTTGAACCTCATTCCATTCAAGATGTTGAGCAAGATCCCCAATGGATCCTTGCAATGCAAGAGGAGATCAACCAATTTGAGAGATGTAGAATTTGGGAATTGATCCCAAGACCAAAGAACTATCCAGTAATTGGAACCAAATGAGTGTTCAAAACCAAGATGGATGCACAAGGAACAATTATAAGGAACAAGGCTAGGCTTGTTGCTCAAGGGTATATGCAGGCAGAAGGCATTGATTATGATCAAACCTTTGCACCAGTGGCAAGGTTAGAGGCAATCAGAATTTTCTTGGCATATGCTGCCTCTCAAAAATTCAAAGTCTATCAAATGGATGTAAAAAGTGTTTTTCTAAATGGAGAACTCAAAGAAGATGTGTATGTTGAACAACCACCAGGTTTTATCTCTCCAACTCAACCTTATTCTGTTTATAGGTTGCATAAAGCTCTATATGGCCTCAAGCAAGCTCCAAGAGCTTGATATGAGACCCTGGCTAGCTTCTTGTTAGAACATAGATTCTCTAGAGGCATAGTAGATAGGATTTTATTTATAAAGCATCATCATGACAAAATATTGTTAGTACAAATATATGTAGATGATATAATATTTGGCTTTACAGATCCCAAACTATGCAAGAGATTTTTCAACCTTATGCATTCAAAGTTTGAGATGAGTAGTATGGGTGAGCTCTCCTACTTCCTTGGTATCCAAGTCAAGCAGACACTTGATGACATTTTCCTATCCCAATCCAAGTATGCTAATGAGTTGATCAAAAGGTTTGGGATGACAAGTGCTTCAACTAAGAAAACACCCATGGCTACCAATGTTGTGATTGACTCTGATGAGCATGGGAAACCTGTTGATCAGAAATTATATAGGGTCATTGTTGGGTCCCTGTTATATCTCACAGCAAGTAGGTCAGATATCATGTTTGTCACATGTCTTTATGCTAGATTCCAAGTGAACCCTAAAGAATCTTACCTTATTTTACTTAAAAGGATTTCGAGATATATAAAGAGTTGCTCAAATCTAGGACTCTGGTATCCTGCTGAGTCAGAATTTGAGTTGATTGGATACTCAGATGCTGACTTTGCTGGATGTAGAGTAAACAGAAAAGCACCTCTGAAACATATCAGTTCCTGGGAGCTAGACTTGTCTCTTGATTTTGTAAAAAGCAGACATTTGTGTCTACATCAACAGCAGAAGCTGAATACATAGCAGCTGACAGTTGTTGTTCTCAGATGTTATGGATACAAAATCAGCTACTGGACTATGAATACAACTTAAATAATTAAACTATATTTTGTGATAGTACTAGTGCTATTTTTATAGCACAGAATCCAGTTCATCATTCTAGGACTAAGCATATAGATATAAGACATCATTTCATTAGGGAGTGTGTAGACAAAAAGAAAATTAATCTCACATTCATCCCTACTGATTTGCAAAGGGCAAATATTTTTACCAAACCCTTGGATGAAAAGAAACATCTATTCTTCATGAATCAGCTAGGTATGATTAATGGAGATGAGATTATTTAACTTTCTGTCTGAGCTCGACGATTTGTTGACAGATCGTCGAACGGAGATCGACGATCTGCTAGCGTCTCGTGAAGTCGATCGTCGAACGGAGATCGACGATCACTTCTTTGCGAAACAATTATCGCCGAATGGAGATCGACGATTTTTTGGTTCAAAGAATTTATCATCGATCTGAGATCGACGAATTATTCCTTCTCTTCGATCTGAGGTTACCGAACTCATTTTTTATTAAAATATTTCGCCAACCTTGGTTTTGAAGTTGTTTTAGTAGTTAATTCGCTTGACGAATCCAGTCTCTTCGTTTTCTTAAACCTTATAAACTAGGGTTTAGACGGAAATAGTCCCGCGCTTTCCATTTCCCTTCTGCACTTGATCTTTATTTTTCTCTGCAGGAACTGTCGAATGGCAATTACAGCGGCGATTTTGTCAAGCATGAAATTCGATTCTGGTTTTGATATTGATCTGGCATCATTCAAACACAGAGATCAGATTTTTGAAGATGTGTTGAAACTGTTTTATGCGCCGAAGTTACAGAAGTTGATGATGACAAGGATGAAGCTGCCAGTGACAGAAATCAAGGAATGGGCTTATATATCATCATCAGACGAACAGTCATTAGTAGGAACTATTTCTGGACAGGCGGTAAGTCTAACCCCTGTCATTCTTACTGAAATTTTTGGTTTTGTTAATGGAGAAGATGATATTGATTTGGATAAAAAAGAATTTGCTGCCATGCTTGCCAGAATGGGTCATGCTGATGCAAACCCTAGCAAGCTTCTGAAAAAGAACTTGTCCCCTCAATACAAGTTCTTGGCAGATATTGTGGGTAAAGTGCTGCTTGGGAAGCACACTGCCCATGATAACATATTCAGGCACCAGTTTCTTTTGATGAGTGCCTTGGTTAATCAGAAGGCAGTAAATTGGGCTGAAACCTTGTTTGAGTTGATTAAGAAGAAGACAAATAAGAGAGAGGTCTCTCTTGACAGGATTCTAGGGATTTTTCTCACTGAAAAATGCCCCGAGTTGTTGACATCCCCAACAACCTTTATCAATGCTTCCAAGAGGCTGACCCCAGTTCTCTTTGAAAAGTGGGAGAGGACTATCTCAAAGCCCTCCAGGGCTCCCTCCACCCACAGGGTTTCTGAGGACCCAAGGACTGATTCAGTCACTCCTCACCCTAGGGAAGATGAGCCAGAGATCCCTCCTCCTCCTCCTTCGCCCCCAGCCGGACAAACTTCTCACCTTTTACATCCATCAACTCCACCTCCAAGCCCTACTCCAGCATCTCCTCCTCCTCTATCCCCTCTACCAAATTATCTAAAAGAGATCCCTACCACTACCATTTCTATCCAAACCTCACCAACTTTTGATCTTAATTTTTCATCACCAACACCTTCACCTTCCCCTTCCCCAACTTATTTACCTTCCCCATCTAACTCTCATCCAAAACAAATGGTTATCCCTGACTCAATCACTCAACCTATCATTTCCACCATCTGTACATCTTGTGGACATTCTACTTCTTCCCTACCATCCACATCATCTGACCTATCTGAACTCATTGCTCTCCTCACCCCTTCCATCAAAACCATTGTAGAGGATGCCATCGCACCTCTTCTAGCTTCTCTCAATTCTTTTGTTGCCTCTTTCTCTGGCCCTTCATCATCTAGGGGCCTGGCAGCAGAAAATACTGCAACCAGGCAGGGGGAGATGTCCAGTGAACAAGTCCCTCCTCCTCCAGCAGTTACAGCTTTGGCAGTTGTAGATACAGAGATTGTAGATACAGGTTTAATAGATACAGAGATTATAGATACAGGTTTGATAGATACAGAGATTGTAGATACAGTGTTAATAGATGTAGAGCTTGAAACTTTTCTGACAGATGATTCTTTGGATTCTTTGGAAGTAGAAACTCTTTCTGTTGAACATACTGTACATCCTTCAGAAGAATTGCCTGCTATCTTAGATCTTTTTGATCTCCTTTTTAGCACAATTCATTCTTTTGGAATTCCTCCATATTGTACAGATATTGTATATTATACTGCTCCAGTGAGCACTGATATTTTACATCAGTTTCTTCAGAGTCTTTCAGCTCCAGTGCCTGAGCTCTCTGCAGCTCCAGTGCCTGAGCTCTCTGCAGCTCCAGAGGCTGAGCTTACCAGTATGCCAGAGGTTGAGATTTCAGAGCCCAAGACTTTCTCTCCTCCAACCTATGTCTGTTCTACTTCTCCAATCCCAGACTTGGATGAAATTATGGCTGCTGATGCAGTTGAAGAACTTTCAGTTATCAAAGAGATTGATGATTTGTATGATAATCCACTAGGCTCATCTGATAATGATTCAGATTCAGATTCAGACTTAGTCCAGATGTCAGCAAGAAGAAGAAAGTGACCAAGAAAAGAAAAGCTCCAGTGAAAGAAGTGCCTAAGTCTAATCCTCAAGATGACATTCCTTACTTCATTAGGCACAATATTACTCTCACATCAACTACTCCTCACTGGATGAGATTTTCCAAGAATGAGATGAAGGCTCAGAAGAAAAGGAGAAAGACTGGCTCCTCTCCTGTCAAAGTTTTCAGCAAGGATCCACCTTCTCCTCCTCCTTCAGCAGGTGCTAGTGGGAATGTTGCTTCTAGGGCTGCTACCTCCTCCCAACAGCAGAGTTCTTATGCCCCTCACTCTCACAGTAGACCATCCAGGTCTTACTCTAAGGGTTATTCAAGAAGGAGAGGTATGCAGCATGATCAGGCTGACAGAGAAGCTGGTCCAGATTCTAGCAAGAGATTTTGAATTCCTAAAAAGTTCAGTGAAGTCAGACCTCCTCCAAATCTCCATGTCGATCAGTCTCAGCATTCAACAAAGGAAACAAAATTCCAAGAACAGTCAATCAGGCACAAGAAGCATCCAAAGATCTCCCTTGATTCAAAAGAAGATTCTTCATAGTATGAACCTGAGCTAGATCCAAACTTCAGGATGGCTAGGTTTCATGAGTTGATTGGTCTCTCCCAGATAAACAAAGCTAGACAAGAAGGAGCTGATCCTTCTCAATTTTCAACAATGTCCAAGTACAGAGAGAAAGAGTTTGAACTATTTGATATTGATAAGAATGTTTTTGATGCTAATGCCTATATGCAGGTTCACCCTGAGCAGTTGTTCCCAGAGCAGCATCCATAAAAGTTTTTGGTGAAGCTGACATGAAAATGACAAGACAGCAAGCAGTAGATCCAAAAAGAAGAATTGAATTTACTAAGCCAGCTTCTGGCAAGTCTTAGTACTCTTTTTTTGTGTCTGTATCTCTTATTGTAAATATCTGTTGAAATTTTCTTATCAATAATGACAGATATGTATGTTTAGTTTTGCTGTTATATTCTTTTATTTTTTGCTTAGTGACCTCACCCAAATATGGGGAGATTGTTGGATCCCTATTTTGGATTTGGACTAGATTCACTAATCTAGGCTAAGTCAGACCCACATTGTATAGGCAGGGTCTAGTCTAGTGTCTTAGGTGTCAGTTAGATCAACAACTAAGTGAGACAAGACCAAAACATCAGAGACTTAGAAGACAGTAGAGACTGAACTAGGCAGAAAAGTCGTTCGACGATCTCTGAAGAGAGTTCGACGATCTTCGTTCTGCGGCCGACGATCTCAAGAGTTAAATCTCTATGTGGTGAGATCGACGATTGCTGAACTTAGTTCGACGATCTCTGATCTACTTTCAGGATAGAGATCGACAATCAATTATCTCAGTTCGACGATCTTGAAGCCCAGTTTGGAAGGCAGATCTTCAGGACAACGATCACAGGGCACAGCTCGACGATAGAGGATGTTTGAGTTCGACGATCTTAGGACCAGATCGACGATTACTGCCAGATCAACATTTTATTCCCTGCAGTTATTATTTTCCTTATTGACTGATTATTATATTGCTTATATGACTCTGAGTGATTAATGCATATATTCTCTGAATATAGCCGTTCCTTGGCAAGCATTAATTTACTGGTATTCACAGAGTTATTATATAGCCATTCTCGAGACAGTTAGGAAAATGAGTTAATTCTCTTATAGCCGTTGCACAAGTTCCCGTGATTCCTACAGACAATCAATGTGTGTCATTTCAAATTCAGTTTAGAATTATTCAAAGAGAAAGAGACTCAGAGAATAAAAGAGATAGAATTATTTCTCAGCGACACACATACAGACAGACACAGACAGATTTTGTTAGAGAACACAAGTCAGAGAAAGAAGAACAGCTTTCAGTTCTTCATACCAGTGTTCTTCTAGGAAGCCTGTAGAGACATTCATCTTCAATAAGTCTCAGCTTTCTGGAATTCAAGACCTAGACCCTGTACAAGGCTTTGGATTCCTGAACCAATCAAGATCATCAGGACAAGCCTTGACTCGATCAGGATTACTCTCAAGTCTTCTCTCATTTTGTTTGAGTAAAGAGAAGACAACTCAACTTTTTCTTTCCCCCATCTGTGTACAGGGTTCTTACTTCCTTCAAAAATAATTCCTGGTTGTGAGGTCTCCTGATCAAAAGACTTTAAGTGGTTTTCCGGCACCTGATCAAAAGCCAAAAGGGTTGCTATATCTCCCTAGAAATAGATATTTCTTGGTGGCAGTCACCTGATCAAAAACCTGAGAGTGATTTCTACCAGGGTGGTAGAAGAGTGGATGTACCCAGATTTGGGGAACTACTATAATTTCTTGTGCCGTCTGGTTGTTCTTTCTCTTTCTGTTCTTGCTATTTGCTGTGATATTTAGAATAGCTCTTTAGTTTTCATTATTGATTTAATTATTGATATCACCTATTTTAAACTCTGATAGAATAGCATAAAACAGCCAAAAGTTTTAAGCACTCTATTCACCCCCCGTCTAGAGTAGATCTGAATAACTCCCTCCTTTCAGGGAGCTAAATTTGAGGCAGTGCAGATGGTTAGAGTTCCTATCGGACTACGACATAGACATTCAGTACCACCCAGGAAAGACGAACGTTGTAGCTGATGCCCTTAGCCGTAAAGGTTCGTGTTTCTCCCTTATCACTCAGCAGAAGGAGTTGGTGTGGGAACTGGAGAGACTGGACATCATCGTTGTGCCACGTTGTAGTTTTGGTTCTGCAAGTTTGAGTTGGATGGAGATTTCATACGACATTAAGGATAAAATCAGGATAGCTCAACCCTTGGATCCAAAGATAACAGAGATTTGGATCTCAGTACAGACGGGTCAGAAGGAGAGATTCAGTATTCAGGACGATTTATTATTGCATAATGGCAGAGTCTGTATCCCCGACGTAGGTCACCTTCGTGAAGACATTTTATTTGAGGCACACAATTCCAGATATTTTATACATCCGGGTAGCACGAGGATGTATGTGGATCTCAAGAAGGTAGTCTGGTGGCCAGGCTTAAAAGGTGATGTAGCTGATTATGTAGGGAAGTGCGAGACTTGCAAGTTAGTTAAGGCCGAGTATCAAAGACCTGGAGGCAAGTTGCAGCCACTTCCCATTCCCGAGTGGACTTTTGAGAACATATCCATGGACTTCATCCATAGTCTTCCAAGATCGCAGAGTGGGAATGATTCCTTATGGGTTATAGTTTATCGGCTCTCTAAGGTCGCCCATTTCATTCCTCTTAAGAAGACGGATCAAGTTTCGAAACTGTCACAGTTATACCTAGACGAGATAGTTCGACTTCACGGTGTCCCCAAGACTATTGTTTCAGACCGAGATGGCAGGTTTACCTCAAAGGAGTGAAGTTATGTTCAGGAACGGTTGGGCACCAGGTTACATTTCAGCACCGCTTTCCATCCCCAGACAGATGGACAGACTGAGCGCACAAATATGACTCTGGAAGATTTGCTACGGATGTGCATACTGAACTTTGGAGGGAAGTGGGAGAAATATGTCACCCTTGTGGAGTTCTCCTACAATAACAGTTTTCAGACTAGTATTGGGATGACACCGTTCGAGGCCCTCTATGGTAGATGTTGTCGGACACCTTTGTGTTGTGCTGAAAGCGAAGAAAGATCTACCATTAGGGAATCGTAGATTGATAAGACCACTGACAGGATCAAGCTCATTCAAGAGCGAATGAAGACAGCTCATGATCGTCAGGCCAAGTATCATGATCAGAAGCACAGGTCAGTAGAGTTCAGTGTTGGAGACTACGTTTATCTGAAGGTCAGACCAGTCAGAGGAGTCTCTAGAATAAAGCGGATGAAGAAACTGAGCCCCAGATTCGTTGGTCCTTTTGAGGTACTGCAACGAGTTGGTTAGGTTGCATATAGGTTGGCCTTACCTGAGGAAATGAGTGGTGTACATGATTTATTTCACGTCTCCTATCTGAGGGGAGCAGTCAGAGATTCCAGTCAGATCATCAGTACCGAAGAAGCATCAATCGAGACAAATCTTAGTATTGAGGTTAGACCAGTCAGAATCGTGGATTCAAGGATACAAAAGCTCAGGAATAGAGAGATTTGCATGGTCAAAGTCCTTTGGATGAACTGTGGACGTCCAAAGTATACTTGGGAGCGAGATGATGAGCTTACGAGCAATGCAGATTATACTTTCCTCTTTGATTTAGGTATGGTTACAATTTTAGAGGACAAAAATTTTTGTTAGGAGGGGAGATTTGTAACATTCGTAATATGACGCAATTTCTATTTTAATTGTAGGGTCGAGTCGCGATGAATTTTGATCGAGGCAGCGCGTCGTCGAGGTACGATGTCAGTATGGTTTAAAAATCGCGTTAGTTAATTAGTGATTTATATCAGTATTAAAGACGTGTGACGCATTTTAATTTAAGTTGCGAAGCGTAGCACATTTTGGGGTGCCAATAGCAATTCTCACCCTTTAATATTTCCCAGCGGTTACTAAAAACCGCACCCTACCGAATAAAAGCCGCAAGCCTTTAACCCGCAAGTTCCGTAAACCATTTTCACGGAAGAAACCGCAAGTTCCTCCGCCCGATTCCGTGCCTTCCGTCTCCCGCAAACAACGCTCAGCCGCCTCCTGCAAGCCCTACTGGCGCCCTCCCCCCTCTGTTTCTCAGCGAAAGCCATTCCTCCTTCCTCTACGGGCGTCGGTGAGTGCTCTCCTTCCTTCCATTGTCGTGGGAGAACCAGTTTCAACCCTAACTGGTGGAATAAAGAGTGCCGAAGTTCGTTTTGGTTCCGGTGAGTTTTGTTCCTCTCTAGTTTTCATTCTTCATGGAAATCCTTCTATTGGAAGTTGATACTAACGTTTTTCGCATTTTCCTCTTGCCCAAGTTAGGGTTTGGAGTTCTAGATCCACCGTGAATCTGGTCTTGGGCGCGTTGTGAGCCTTAGTCGCTCTCACGTATAGGTAATACACTATTTTGGTCTTTTTTGTGTTTACCCTTGTAACATCCCTCAAAGAACTAGACCCCTAGGTGTTTGTTTTGTCATGACTAGGTCATGACAAGACCACCAGAAGCTCAAGATCAAGTGAACAAGGCTCAAGATGAAAATAACCATGGTATGCAAGTAGAAGAATCCCAATTACTACCTTAGGCATGACCTTAGGATTTTAACTTGGTTCCATGATCCCATCATGACACCTCTAACCCTAGGGGAGGCCAATATGTCGCTAAGGACCCATTCGACAAGACTCGACGAGTAGATCAGGTATCTACTTAGACAGGTTTTTGGGCTCGGGCGTTGAGTGCACTCAACGTCATGGGCTGGTGGGGTTGAGTGCGTTGAGTGCACTCAACGCCATCTTACTTAGAAAGAATTTTGAGCTCGGGCGTTGAGTGCGTGGAGTGCACTCAAATGGGCTGGTGGCGTTGAGTGCGTTGAGTGCACTCAACGCCATCTTACATAGAAAGAATTTTGGGCTCGTGGCGTTGAGTGCGTTGAGTGCACTCAACGCCATGGGCTGAATGACGCTGAGTGCACTCAACGCCAATTAATATGAAAGGATTTCTGGAATCATGGCGTTGAGTGTGTTGAGCTCACTCAATGTCATAGACTGAATGGCGTTGAGTGAGTTGAGCTCACTCAACCCATAGCCTGAATGGCGTTGAGTGAGCTGAGCTCACTAAATGCCATTGTACTTGGAAAATTCTTGGCGATTTTGGCGTTAAGTGAGGAGGCTTGTCTCAACGCTTTCCTGTTTGCTGGTTCGTATAAAGAGGCTGAACTGGGATCTTTTCGGGAATTGCGATTTTGGCGTTAAGTCCTTTCATTAGGACTTATTTAAACAATAATAAGCGGTCTATTAGTAGGGTGCCACGTGGCAGACGGTTTAACCCAAATTCCATTTTTAATGGAGAGAGAGAAAGTGAGGAGTAAATGTCATTCATGGCCTGGAAGGCCAAGGGCCCACTCTTCATGCTGGAATCACCTCCCCCGGTCAGTTAGGAGAAGGCCAAGGGTTTTCCCGGCCATGACAACAACGAGGGGAGGAGAATTGCAGTTACCGAAAAGCTCTTCAAGGGGCATTAATGGCCGTGTCAGCCTACACTCACCCACAGCCCCAATTCTCCTCTTTAAAAGACTCATTGGACTTAGAGGAGCGGTTTCCACATAAAACCTGAAGGAGCCGAGGAAGCCCACTGTGCATTTGCAGAAAACGAGCGCCACCACCACCACGAATGGCTTCCCGGCGATCGACACGTCTCCAGGCCACAAGCAAGGTCCTCCCCTACACTTTCTTCATGGGTTAGATCTTAGGAATCTTTAGAGCAAGAATCGGGCTCAATTGAGCCCGATCGGGTTTGAAAATTTCTGAAATTTCCATGGTTTTTTTCAACCTTGCGGGTTCGCCGGAAACCGCCCCTCCGGCGGCCGTGCCGCCGCCCGGCGATAGCCCCCACCGCAATAGAGGTGGTGGCGGTGGTGGCCGGCCAGCGAGGTGGATGGGTGGCCGGGAAACAAGCTTGGGATAGGCTCTAGGTCGGGTGAATCCAGGCCTTTGCCTGGAGGAAGAAGAAAGCCAGGAGCCCCACGATTGTGCTTTAAGATGTGTGCTTGTGATATTCTATTAATTCCTGATTTTGTGTTTTCTGTCTCCTAATATCAATCACCTTGAAATAAATATTAAAAATACTTAGAGGCAAAAAAAGAGAAAATGGTCAACATGAACTTTGTAGATCTTGAGGGTAACTTTAATTTAAAATTGGTTTCAACCACTTTGGATAAGTGGTTTGACCATATCACTTATTTTGGTGCAACTTATACCTAGGTGTGACCAGTCACAAAAATTATTGCTCACACGAAACCACTCACCCAAGTACTTTGAAATTTAGGACATAGGCTTTTCATAACCTTCACCTCATACACTCCAAAAATCAGAATTTTTGGACAATATTTTTCTATAATTTTGTGAATAATTTAATAAATCATATCGAGGTTTTTGAGTGGTTTAAGACACCTAATTAAATTCCATATGATTTATTAAATTATTCACAAATGAAAGTCCACCTAGTGTCAACTACTTACACCTATGGGGGGGGATAGGTGTCTTTGCAGCGTATGTGCGGAATTAAAGTTTTACCTGCACAAGAAAACAAAACCACACAGCACAGAAAGTACACAAGCAATTTATAGTGGTTCCCCGATTTGGGTACGTCCACTTTCCCCCTTCGACCTATCTCCCAACCAGGGACGACTCGGTCACTTCACCAACAGGATTGAAATCCAATCCTTGCACTAACGGAAGAAACCCTTCCACACGTAGGAGTCAACACTCCCACAACACGGGTTGCACCCAACCCTACAACTAGAGACCAATCGGTCCTTTACAATGAAAGAGAAAATGAAAATAGCTTGTAAGAAATACAAACAACGTGAAGATCCAGGTGTCCCTTTTCGTTAGACTATTTGTTCTTGTAGGCAACGAAAAGTTCACAACCCTAGATCTTTCTTGGAGAGAATCTTCTCTAGATCGACGGCTTCAACAAGAGAGGCGGTGATGCTATGTAGATCCAATCTTCTTAGCAAAGTCGGCAAGGTCTTCCAACGGTCACACTAGGATCGATCGTCTCGATCGATTCGGATGGGGAAGGTTTCCCGATCACAAATCAAGAGACAAAAGATCTCTGAATAGACACGTGAGACGCTGTGCCCGACTAGGCTTCTGTCGCCGGGAGAGGTAACTAAAAGTCCGATCAACGGTGGCGAGCAACTAGCGAGAGGCGGAGGAGGTCGGTCGAGCTCGCTTCCGATCTAGGGCTTGCCGGCGGCTTCTTTTTCTTTGATCTGTAATCCGTGTATTTTACTGTTCACAAATACAGAGTATTTATACACTAGGTCAAGAGATGACCGTTGTGGGCCCCACCAGCAGTAAGACCAAAGTCCGGTTCAAAATCCCGCAGATGTCGTGGACCGGTCCAGGCAGAGTCGGAAAAATACCTAAGTCAAATTCGGCGAGAACCGTGGGTGATTCTCGACGAATCGGCGAGAATCACTTACGATTCTCGCCAAATTCTACTTAGAGAATTCTGGCAGCACAGGTTACAGAGGCCGGGGAGAATCGGTGGGAATCACCTTGGATTCTCGCCGACTCGTCGAGAATGCAAAGTCATTCTCGACGAATCGGCGAGAATCACTTGGTGATTCTCGACGATTCTGCCTTAGATGATTTTTCTGACTGCGTCGAGACAGCCGGCCCAACCCGGCAAGAATCAACTAGTGATTCTCGACGAATCGGTGAGAATCACTTAGTGATTCTCGACGATTTATACTTAGACGATTCTCGTCTTTCAACCCGTGAGAGGGTCATTGGCCCATCATTGCACCTTGTCTGCTCTTGCTTTATCATAGCCCTGTACTTGAAATAAAGTACACCCCAATAGAGAGAGTACACGTAGGCCAACGCACTGATCTGCTCAACGAGGGATTACGTTGCACAGACCCGTGTATATTGACTCACTGCACCCTGACATTGGTGTGTACTTAGCATGGAATAACTGCAAGCACAACTAGAAGAAATTCATCAAATACATAGTGAATTCATCTTAGCTTTGATAGGAGGCTTCCTCAAATCCAGGTAATTGTGGATACAATACCCAACAATCTCCCCCTATTTGACGAAGCCAAAATCCTACTAAGCTAAGATGAATTTCAACATTCCAGATAAAATATGCATAAACGAGAAGAGTGAATAACAAACGTAATCATGCCAATGTGAGAGTCAATTAATAAACCACACACATGAATATATAAATGTGAAAATCCACACATAAATGTTTACAGTTTACTTAATCAAAAGTTTAAATGAGATAACCACAAGAGCTAACATCCTACAGATCTTTGTCCTTAGTTATGCCTTCTTTGAGTTGCTGAGCTAAGAATTTTTTGCTTTGTCGCTCAAAATACTCCTTGGGCTTAGGATAGTATCTCGGAGGGGAGCTTTGTTTGCCACAGCGTTGCTTCTGAAGAACAAGTTTCTTTTGGCTTCATACATTTTGTGCTGCTCCCACTCGTATTGGCTATATACGTCATTCCTTTTTACTTGCCCTCCTTGTAGTAATGCAAAGGTGTCCAAGATGATACTTTTTGATACAGGACTCCATATTTTGTTTCTCACATCCTCCTCCGACAACCTGATCTTCTTTTCAGCTGGTGTTTCCTTTGAAGTTCCTTCTTTGATTTGCCTTTTTCCTTTGGCCTTTGCTAAGGCATCTTGGTCAAACCAGCTTCTTCTTTCAGCCCTCTCCGCAGCTTTCTTCAACTCGACTTCGCCCAGTTGTACTTCTTCAGTCCTTATATCACCCTCAGTAGTACCAGCACGGCCTTCATCCTCAGGTGGAGCAACAGGGACATGTATTCCCGATGCTTCTGTTACCAGCCAGTGGGCCGTTTCAAATATGTACCTATTCGAATTATCGAATTTGTATTTGTCAATTATTATTTATTAAGTTGATTAAATGTGCAGTTATGATGTGGTAGTTTTGAAAGGCATACCTATTGGTCTGATCGAAGTTTAGAAGTACTAACGCTTGAAGCCCTGCCATCTTAGCGTTATACGCTTCCTCCCCCTTTTTGGCTTCGGCGACTATAGAGTTTGTATAGGAGTGCAGAGACGCATCAATGTGCTTCACGGTTTTACTGAATTCGTCCAGCAGAGATTTCTGATTTGCGTTCAGCATTACCATGTTGGCATCGAATTTTTGTATGCTGTCTGCCACAATATGTGCATTTTTATTGACTACAGCCAGATCGTCAGTATTATTCTTCAGTCCTTGCATGAGAAGAGATACGGCTGTGCCTGCCTCTGTATATTTTTCATCAAATTTCTTTTCCATCACATCTAGTTTGTGGTTGATCTGAACCACATTCTTAAGCATGAGATCCTCAGACTCCCGCAGTCTTTTTAGCACTTTGTTGTGCGATTTCTCAAACGTATCCTTGAGCTCATCAAGCATTCCTTGGACAAAATTAACAGTGAGGTTTGCTAGGTTTGCTTGAAGTGGAGGAGCTGCAGGCAGACCCTGGTCAGGCTCCCCCGCAGAAGCACTGGGAGAGCTAGATAGTAGTATGGAGTCCACAGGGGGAACAAAGGATTGCTCCCCCTCCATCCTTGCATCTGACCGCTTAGGAGCTTGTTCCTCAGATGGAACCTCAGCATCCTCCTGAGAATCTGCTGCTTTCTCATTCTCTGGTACTTCTTCCTCTATCTCAGTCTCCAAGTGATCATGCTTATCGGCAGAGTTGTGCACATCTTCTTCTACTTCTTCCTCCTCCTCCTCATCAGCTACCTCATTTCCCAGATCATCGTCGATAAGAGCTTCCTCATCGTTCTCAACCTCCTCATCATCTGCTACTTCATCTGCCACCATTTCCACAGTATCTTTGGCTATCAGAGAAATGTCAGATAAGATGTTTGCAGAACCGGTTACAGGCTCCCCTTCAGTTCCTACAATCAGGGCGTCAGGAACTTCACTGGGTGTTGTCACGAAAGCTGCTGAAGTTCTGTTGTCCTCGGCAGGAGATTCTTCTTGTTCTACTACCACTGCAGCTTGCCCTATGAGTCGCTCCCATCTGTCAAATACGCTGGAGTCCATTTTCTTCAAATAATGCAAAGGAACTCCTTTGCTCATGTCGAACCTATCTCCGTTCAACTGATTGAGAAATAGGCTGATGATTCTTCCAAAACTTGGAGATCTGAGAGTGTCCTTAATCTTCTCAAAAAGCATGGTCCCCCAGTTGAATCTCTTTCGGCAGACTATCACCACAAGAATCTTGAACATGTCAGCTGAGATGTGGTCGTGTGAGCCGGGTTTGCATATCAGTACTTTCCCAATGATGTCGGACAAGAGTTTCCCCTCCTCATTCATTTCTTTTCTCTTTATCGATCTGGTTCCCCTAGCTAGCCCACAGAATAATAGGGTCCTGGCTCTATCATGTTCCTCCAGATTATCCTCGTGCTCAGAACTGGAGAGCTGCAAGCATTGAGTCAGTTTTCTTGCAGACATCTTGATCCTTGCACCTGCCACCTTACTCTTGATGATAGAGTCTTCATTCCGAAGTTTGGCTGTTGCGAAGAACTCCATCACTTCCTTATCCAGAATTTTGCAGGGGTGCTCCAGTACAAACGTGAGTTCAGCCTCCTCCAGCATGATGATGATGTTTCTGAACTCATCCGAGGCATGTGAGAACCCGGTTCGAACCAACTCACATCCAGTGACCAGGCCGGCGGTGGTCCTTGGAGCCATAACAGACCTAGGGAGGGAATCCCAAGTTTATGCCTACTCAGAAATCAAAAGGGAAGCTATACTAACAGTGAGTCACTAAGAGGGAGAGGAAATGGTTACCCAAATGCGGAGGAAGCTAGAGTCGACGGAGACGACGGAAAGCCTGGAGGAGCTCGTGCCCTTGTCTTGGACGAGCGCCCTGGACGCGAGAGGAGAGGTCTACGGAATCCGGAACGAGGTCGACGAGATTTGGAACCTAAGATGCGGGAAGTCGCCGAGAGGAGGGAAGGAAGGGTCGGCGGGATTCCTGAGAAATATTGACGGGTTTCTCTGCGAAATGCGGAAGATGAAGAGTCGGCGGGAGTTTTTCTAGATAGAAATCGACGGGATTGGAGGCATACCGGATTCTCGGAATCTTCTGTTATCAAAGGGTTGAGAAATCTTCTAAATATATATATTTCTTAATCTTCGGAATATATGTATATGTTCCGAAGATTAAGAAACTTTAATGGATATGTACTAAACCGTGGCATCAAGTTGATATGTTCCGTGGCAAGCAACTTTAAGTATTTTTAATACATGAATCTATAGAGGGTTTGGAAGGAGTTTTCCACACAGAGTTAGGAGACATATCAACTTTGGTATACCCAAGAAAATAACCGTGACAAGCAACTTTAATGGATTATTTCTCGATCGAGATATACACAATCTTCTTGATGTCAGTTGTAAGTTTTAGTGACTTCCAATGGCGTATCTTCATTAATTTTCAATGGGCTGACTTAGGCCTGTTGAGGTTCATTCTCGAATCTACCAGTGTATTTACAGATAAATCTTTAACAATGTATCTAAAGGTTATTTTTACAATCTTAATCTTTCCTTAGATGAACAAGCATATAAGTGTAAGTCTATACATGACCATTTACTTTCGAGAGAGGGAATTCATGACTTAGTGTGGATATGTAGACATACATATATACATATATGTAAAAATCTATGCACTATAGCTCATATATTGAAGCTGATTGCAATTACCTGAGATTAAAAGATGTATTATTTAGAACTTCTGCTCAAGGCACACCAGGTGGTCAACTTGAACGTGCCCGTGTTGATGGCACTGCTCCTTTTCCAGATACTTGTTCCACGTCATTTTTGGAACATCTCCTGTCTGGTTCCCATGAGGTTTACGGGAACCTAGACTACCCTGCAAAAGAGTTATCTTGCCTTAGGAACCCAATAAGTATTGGGTCCTAGGTTCCTGTCAGCATAATAATTGGGATGCCTCCCCTCAGGGATCCTGGAGGGAGGACTAACATTGCCTCGAGAATGTGGAAGTCCCCTTGCCTTTGACACAGAAGGGTTGTGCCAACAATCTATGGCAAAATGACACACTTTGCCACAACACCAACACTCATGAATGTTGTACCGCCGTTTATGACCTGAACTGGTGACTGAGGTAGTCATAGTCCTAGGTCTAAACGGGATAGTGCCGAATCTGCTAACCGAATTGTCTCTTCCACCGTGACTCATGGAAGGGTGGAAAGAATGCATATGGTAGGCATCATGAGGCCTGGGAGGTGGTGCCTTCCTTTCAGTCAGCCCCCTTCCAAGGTCCCCATGTGTGCCATTAACATGATTTCTAACCCCCCTTTCCTGAGTCCTAGGGAGGTGAGAGGCGCATTGTGAGCTGATGCTGGCAGACTCATGACGAGTAGGGGCAGTGGCCGAGAATACAAAAGACTTGGTGGAAGCCTGAGGTATCCTCTTCTGGGTGGCCATGACAGCCCTTGCATTCTGGGTGCTTCCACAAGAGGGCTGATCATTCTTGCAGTGACCATGGTTGTTCCTATGGTCATACCTGAATGCATGATGTGTGCCCTTCCTGCTTGGGGTGGGGGGTCTGAACACAGTTTCCCCATTTCTCCATGAATTGACGATTTGGGAGATCCACCCATTTTCTGCTTTTCTTTTGATAGCATCTATCTTGGAAAAGTTAGAAACAATCCTCTTCTCGGTCTCTAGACGACTCTCTAGATCTGAGATTTTAGAGTCCTTAACCTTATTGGATGCCAATTGGAGAACCAATAAGATCTTCAGCCGAGCAATCTCCTGAGCTTGCTCCTCAACAATCAGGTTGCTTTTCTGAAGGACACTCTTCAGGGCATCAGGATTTTCTTGAGGGCAATCATCCAAAATATTCCTGTCTTCAGGAACATGGGGAAGAGAGGGGCAAGGTGAAGAAGTTACCTGGTCCTGACTTAGCTGATCAGGAATAGTGTTAGGACTGACCGGGGCAGCTGAGTCATCTTCAGCTGTGCAGTCTTCATCAACTTCCTCCTCAGTCTCTGATAAGGACACAGGAGCCCTGATACTGAGAAATTGGTCATCACTTTCTTCTACAGAAATACTGACCCCCATATATGCCTCATCCTCTTGCTGACGACTTATCCCTGTTCTGTTTGATCCCTCCATGAGGCATGATACAGTTTACCACAAGGACTTGGCCGTCTTACACTTTTCAAGTCTTGACCGGGAAGGTCCGGTCCAGACATCCAGGATGATTTTACGAATCATTTTATCCAAGTTGAAAAGAGAGAATTCAATCTCAGACATTTCAGTAGTCTCCTTGGGGATTTGCATATCCTTTCCAGAGCAGGAGGCCTTCATGAGAATGAAGGGGCCCTCTTCCAAAATGAGTGAAGCTCGAGGGTCGATGGCCTCCAGATGAAATAGTACTCTCATCTTCCATACAGGATAGTACTCCTTTGTACAAGAGGGGAGTCTTAGAGGAAGGACATCATAATCCAACTCCATGGCCCATGCTTGAGTCTGATCTTCTTGTTGACACTAGATGCAGGAACTTACTCGAGGTGTTAACCCCTTTGATGAGTAACCTCCCTCTGATACCACTTGAAAGTCCACCTAGTGTCAACTACTTACACCTATGGGGGGGGGGGGGATAGGTGTCTTTGCAGCGTATGTGCGGAATTAAAGTTTTACCTGCACAAGAAAACAAAACCACACAGCACAGAAAGTACACAAGCAATTTATAGTGGTTCCCCGATTTGGGTACGTCCACTTTCCCCCTTCGACCTATCTCCCAACCAGGGACGACTCAGTCACTTCACCAACAGGATTGAAATCCAATCCTTGCACTAACGGAAGGAACTCTTCCACACGTAGGAGTCAACACTCCCACAACACGGGTTGCACCCAACCCTACAACTAGAGACCAATCGGTCCTTTACAATGAAAGAGAAAATGAAAATAGCTTGTAAGAAATACAAACAACGTGAAGATCCAGGTGTCCCTTTTCGTTAGACTATTTGTTCTTGTAGGCAACGAAAAGTTCACAACCCTAGATCTTTCTTGGAGAGAATCTTCTCTAGATCGACGGCTTCAACAAAAGAGGCGGTGATGCTATGTAGATCCAATCTTCTTAGCAAAGTCGGCAAGGTCTTCCAACGGTCACACTAGGATCGATCGTCTCGATCGATTCGGATGGGGAAGGTTTCCCGATCACAAATCAAGAGACAAAAGATCTCTGGATAGACACGTGAGACGCTGTGCCCGACTAGGCTTCTGTCGCCGGGAGAGGTAACTAAAAGTCCGATCAACGGTGGCGAGCAACTAGCGAGAGGCGGAGGAGGTCGGCCGAGCTCGCTTCCGATCTAGGGCTTGACGGCGGCTTCTTTTTCTTTGATCTGTAATCCGTGTATTTTACTGTTCACAAATACAGAGTATTTATACACTAGGTCAAGAGATGACCGTTGTGGGCCCCACCAGCAGTAAGACCAAAGTCCGGTTCAAAATCCCGCAGATGTCGTGGACCGGTCCAGGCAGAGTCGGAAAAATACCTAAGTCAAATTCGGCGAGAATCGTGGGTGATTCTCGACGAATCGGCGAGAATCACTTACGATTCTCGCCGAATTCTACTTAGAGAATTCTGGCAGCACAGGTTACAGAGGCCGGGGAGAATCGGTGGGAATCACCTTGGATTCTCGCCGACTCGTCGAGAATGCAAAGTCATTCTCGACGAATCGGCGAGAATCACTTGGTGATTCTCGACGATTCTGCCTTAGATGATTTTTCTGACTGCGTCGAGACAGCCGGCCCAACCCGGCAAGAATCAACTAGTGATTCTCGACGACTCGTCGAGAATCACTGGTGATTCTCGACGAATCGGTGAGAATCACCTAGTGATTCTCGACGATTTATACTTAGACGATTCTCGTCTTTCAACCCGTGAGAGGGTCATTGGCTCATCCTTGCACCTTGTCTGCTCTTGCTTTATCATAGCCCTGTACTTGAAATAAAGTACACCCTAATAGAGAGAGTACACGTAGGCCAACGCACTGATCTGCTCAACGAGGGATTACGTTGCACAGACCCGTGTATATTGACCCACTGCACCCTGATATTGGTGTGTACTTAGCATGGAATAACTGCAAGCACAACTAGAAGAAATTCATCAAATACATAGTGAATTCATCTTAGCTTTGATAGGAGGCTTCCTCAAATCAAGGTAATTGTGGATACAATACCCAACAACAAACTATAGAAAAATATTGTCCAAAAATTCTGATTTTTGGACAATATGAGGGGAAGGTTATGAAAAGCCTATGTCCTAAATTTCAAAGTACTTGGGTTAGTGGTTTGGTGTGGGCAATAATTTTTGTGACTGATCACACTTAGGTATAGGTTGCACCAAAATGAGTGATGTGGTCAAACCACTTATCCAAAGTGGTTGAAACCAATTTTAAATTAAAGTTACCCTCAAGATCTACAAAGTTCATGTTGACCATTTTCTTTATTTTTGCCTCTAGGTATTTTTAATATTTATTTCAAGGTGACTGATATTAGGAGACAGAAAACACAAAATCAGGAATTAATAGAATATCACCAGCACTCATCTTAAAGCACAATCGTGGGGCTCCTGGCTTTCTTCTTCCTCCAGCCAACGGCCAGGATTCACCTGACCTGGAGCCTATCCCAAGCTTGTTTCCCGGCCACCCATCCACCTCCCCGGCCGGCCACCACCTCCACGTACCACCTCCGTTGAGGTGGGGGCTATCGCCGGGCGGCGGCACGGCCGCCGGAGGGGCGGTTTCCGGCGAACCCGCAAGGTTGAAAAAAACCATGAAAATTTCAGAAATTTTCAAACCCGATCGGGCTCAATTGAGCATGATTCTTGCTCTAAAGATTCCTAAGATCTAACCCATGAAGAAAGAGTAGGGGAGGACCTTGCTTGCGGCCTGGAGACGTGTCGATCGCCTGGAAGCCATTGGTGGTGGCGGCGCTCGGTTTCTGCAACTGCACAGTGGGCTTCCTCGGCTCCTTCAGGTTTTGTGTGGAAACCGCTCCTCTAAATCCAGTGAGTCATTTAAAGAGGAGAATTGGGGTTGTGGGTGAGTGTAGGCTGACACGGCCATTAACGCCCCTTGAAGAGCTTTTCGGTAACTGCAATTCTCCTCCCCTAGTTGCTGTCATGGCCGAGAAAACCCTTGGCCTTCTCCTAACTGACCGGGGAAGGTGATTCTAACAAGAAGAGTGGGCCTTTGGCCTTCCAGGCCATGAATGAAATTTACTCCTCACTTTCTCTCTCTCCATTAAAAATGGAATTTGGGTTAAACCGTCTGCCATGTGGCACCCTACTACTGGACCGTTTATTATTGTTTAAATAAGTCCTAATGAAAGGACTTAACGCCAAAATCGCAATTCCTGAAAAGATCCTGGTTCAGCCTCTTTATACGAACCAGCAAACAGGAAAGCCTTGAGACAAGCCTCCACACTCAACGCCAAAATCGCCAGGAATTTTCCAAGTACAATGGCGTTGAGTGAGCTCAGCTTACTCAACGCCATTCAGGCTGTGTTGACTGAGCTCAACTCACTCAATGCCATTCAGTCTATGGCGTTGAGTGAGTTCAACACACTCAACACCATGATTCCAGAAATCCTTTAATGTTAATTGGCATTGAGTGCACTCAGTGCACTCAACGCACTCAGCGTCATTTAGCTCATGGCATTGAGTGCACTCAACGCACTTAACGTTACGAGCCCAAAATTCTTTCTAAGTAAGATGGCGTTGAGTGCACTCAACGCACTCAACGTCATGGGCGCCACCAGCCCATGGCGTTGAGTGCACTCCACGTACCCAACGCCCGAGCCCAAAATTCTTTCTAAGTAAAATGGCGTTGAGTGCACTCAACGCACTCAACGCCACCAGCCCATGCCGTTGAGTGCACTCCACGCACTCAACGCCCGAGCCCAAACACCTGTCTAAGTAGATACCTGATCTACTCGTCGAGTCTTGTCGAATGGGTCCTTAGCGACATA
The DNA here is from genome assembly GCA_039513925.1 of Platanthera zijinensis. Classification (NCBI taxonomy): domain Eukaryota; kingdom Viridiplantae; phylum Streptophyta; class Magnoliopsida; order Asparagales; family Orchidaceae; genus Platanthera; species Platanthera zijinensis. The sequence goes on from CM077087.1 coordinate 163,449,946, forward strand.
TTGGACTCCCTAGGGTTAGAGGTGCCATGATGGGATCATGGAACAAAGTTAAAACCCCAAGGTCATGCCTAAGGTAGTAATTGGGATTCTTCTACTTGCAAACCAAGGTGATTTTCACCTTGAGCCTTGTTCACTTGATCTTGAGCTTCTGGTGGTCTTGTCATGACCTAGTCATGACAAAACAAAGACCTAGGGGTCTAGTTGTTTGAGGGATGTTACAAATCCCAATATATAAACAAAAAAATTTGTCCTCGAAATTCTAGTTAGGCCTACGGGCTTTCATGTATGAAAGGTAAATTGTAACATCCCGAGAGGTTGTGTGTAATACCTGACTGAACAGCTCTGGGTACCTTTGTTGCATCAAGTCTTGTGGCTCCCATGTGTGCTCCTCTCGCCCATGATTCCTCCACAGGACCTTGACCAATGGAACCTTCTTGCGGCGCAAGACTCGTATCCCCTTGTCGTCAATCCGGACCAGTTCCAGGTGAACTGACCGATCAGATGCTACTGGCCCATCCGTGGCCGTAATCTGCTGCTCCGGGCGTAGTAGAGCCCTCCTAAGAGAGGATACGTGGAACACGTCGTGCAGACCCGCCAGCTCCGGTGGCATCTCCAGCTTGTATGCTAAGGGACCGATCCGCTCCAGGATCCTGTAAGGCTCCATATACCTTGGGCTGAGCATCTTCTTCAGACCACGCACCCGTGAAACTCCATGCATTGGTCGGATCTTCAAGAATACTCGGTCCCCCACCTGAAACTCCACCTGACGATGCCGAGCGTCGTAATACTTAGCCTGTCTGCTCTGTGCCTCTAACATCTTGTCCTGTATCAGCCTCACCTGAGCCTCGGTGTCCTCAACAAACTCCGAGCCCAAAACCTTCGGGTCCTCGTCCTGTACTCATGACAGCGGAGTCCTACACCTTCGTCCGTATAGGGCCTCATAAGGAGTCATCCCTATGTTGGACTGGTAGTTGTTATTATATGAGAACTTGATCAGTGGCAACAGCTTCTCCTAAGGCTCTCCGCAGTACAGAATGCATAGACGCAACAGATCTTCCACGGTCCGATTGGTGCGTTCCATCTGCCCATCAGTTTGGGGATGAAAAGTTATACTGAAAGTCAGTCGGGTGCCCAAGTAAGTCAACACTGATCTCCACTCCCTGGACGTAAACCGTCCATCCCGATCCGATACAATCGTCCTGGGTACGTCATGATAACGGACGAACTGCTCCACGAATTTCCGAACCAACACACCAACCGAGTCATCCTCACTGATCGGGATAAATCTGGCTACTTTCGTCAGCCGGTCGACGATTACCCAGATCGAATCATCTCCTGTCCGTGATCGGAGAAGCCCATGTATGAAGTTCATCGCGATGTCCTTGAATTTCCACTCCAGCACAGGGAGTGGTTGCAACAAACCTGCGGGGTTTCTGCACTCCGCCTTCACCGACTGGCATGTCTCGCAGTCGGTCACGAAGTAGGTGATATCCTTCTTCATGTCTGGCCAGTACATGGTCTTCTTCAGATCCGCAGTCATCTTCGTAACTCCCGGGTGTACTGAATATCGGCTGCAGTGAGCCTACGTCATGATATCCTCCCGGACCTGGCCTCCCTCTGGTATATAAACCCATCCCCTGAAGCATACCAGGTCATCTCTCAATGTGTAATCCCCAGCAGTACCTGCCTCCAAGGCCCGGAACATCGGCTCCAGCTTGGCATCCTGCCACTGCCCATATCTGACTCGGTCTCGAATGTCATCTGTGGCACTCATCGCCGCTAAATACTCCTCATATAGCTCGGGGTCATCAGACGACACCAGCGTGATGTGCATATCCTCTAATCTCTGTACCAGCTCCATGGACATAATCTGGGGCTCCGCTCCAGAGGTGGCGGCTTTCCGACTCAGCGCATCAGCTACCACGTTCGCCTTCCCTAGGTGGTAATGCATCTCGTACTGGTAATCTGCTAGAAATTCCACCCATCGCCTCTGCCTGATATTCAGCTCCTTCTGCGTGTCCACATACTTCAAATTTTTGTGATCGGAGTATATGTCACAGTGGACACTGTACAGATAATGCCGCCAGACTTTCAGAGCAAACACGACCGCTCCCATCTCTAGGTCATGAACAGGGTAGTTCTGCTCATGCTTCTTCAGCTGGCGAGAAGCATAAGCAATCATGTGGCCCTTCTGCATCAACACTGCTCTGATGCCCTGTTAGGAAGCGTTAGTGTAGACCTGGAATCCTTCTTTCCCCGAAGGAAGGGCAAGTATAGGAGCCGATGTGAGTCGATCTTTCAGCTCCTGAAAAGCCACCTCGCACTGCGGGGTCCAGATAAAGGACATGTCTTTCCTCGTCAGGGATGTGAGTGGGAGGGCAATTCGAGAGAATCCCTCGACGAACTTCCGGTAATAATCGGCAAGTCCTAAAAAACTCCACACGTCTGTGGCCGCCTTCAGCTGCGGCCAATCCCGAACTGCCTGAATCTTGGCCGGTTCCACTGCCAACCCAGCTCCACCGATGATATGTCCTAGGAAAGCCACCTCCTTCAAACAGAACTGGCAGTTGCTGAACTTTGCATACAGATGGTGCTCCCGCAGTCTCTCTAGAGTCAACATCTGATGTTGCGTGTGCTCCTCCTCTGTCCTCGAGTAGATGAGGATGTCATCAATAAACACAATGACGAACACATCCAGATACGCCTCGAACACCCGGTTCATGAGGCTCATAAACGCCGACGGTGCATTCGTGAGCCCGAAGGGCATCACGGTACACTCGAATAACCCATATCTGCAACTGAAAGCAGTCTTCAGAATGTCCTCCTCCTGGATCCGCAGCTGGTAGTAGCCCGACCTCAAATCCAGTTTTGAAAAGAAATGCGCGCCCTCTAGCTGATCAAACAGCTCATCTATCCTTGGCAATGGATAGGTATTCCGGACTGTCAGTCGGTCCAGTGCTCGGTAGTCGATGCACAATCTAAGTGTCCCGTCCTTCTTCTTGACAAATAACACTGGGGCTCCCCATGGTGAAGAGCTTGGCCGGACAAATCCGGCTTCCACTAGCTCCTGCAGCTGGCTTCGAAACTCTGTCAATTCCTTCGGGGCCATCCGGTAAGGGGCTCTAGATGCCGGCTTAGCCCCTGATACCAGCTATATCCGGAAATCTTGCTCTCGGTACGGGGGTAGCCCTGGCTGCTTCTCTGGGAATACGTCAGCAAAATCCCGCACCACCGGGATATCAGAGATAGAATCCTTGGCCTCAGCCATTTCAAACAGTACTTCGTAGACTTCCTCTCCCTGCAGATGGGCCTTGACGACCTGCACAGATGATAACAAGAGAGGGGGAATAGGTCTGATACCTTCGATGACGACGTAGGAATCCCCATGCCTTACGGTGATCCTATTTGACAAGCAGTCGATCTGGTCATGGTTCCAGTGCAACCATGTCATGCCCAGGATCAAATCAAAGACTGGCATCTTTAGGATCGTTGCTGGTGCTTCGAATGCCTTCCCGCCGATCTCCGCCTCCATGTTGCAGTGGGCAGAGGTGAACAACTCCGATCCGTCGGGTAGTCGTATCCTCATCATGAAGCCTGTGAATCGCTCCACGCCTTCCAACCCTTCCATAAGGGCTTCCGACACGAATGAGTGCGAAGCACCCATATCGTACAGTGTATAAGCGGGTTTTCCGCTGATAAAGGCTATGCTTGGGGTAGTAAAATATCTTAGAAGTCTAGTTATGATTTTCTTTCCTAGTTTATCAACTCTTTTTCCATAAATCTAGTTACTTAGGAAAGAGAGAACTTAAAATTAACTGACGTACCTGTGATCACTTGCTCCGGATTCCGATGTTGAGTAAGATCCAGTGCATATACTTGCTCCCTCTCCTGTCTGCGGTCTCCGCCCTGGTATCCACGTCCTCGGCCACGTCCTCGGTCTCCAAAATACTGAGCAGGCGGGGCAGCCGGTGGTGCTGGTAGTGGTGCCCCCTTCATGGGGCAGTTCCTCCGAATATGTCCTACCTGATGACAGTTGAAGCACTCTGACGGGGATATGTAATACCCCCGGGTCTCTGCATCTTCCGCATCTGGAGAGGCTGAGGGGCCATCACCACTGGTTCCCTCTGCTCCCGTCTCACCTCCTGACGAGGCTGGTCCTCTGCCCTTCTACCATCTCTCCCATCAGCAAAGCGACCCCTTCTCTGATCCTCTCTGGCTCCCCGACCTTGATTCTCAGTTGGCCGCTTCCGGCCTCGAGTAGATTGCCAATCTGCCTTAATCCTCTTCGACATCTCCAATGTCCGAGGAATAGGCCCGTCGGACACGAACAACAGAGCCTCCCTCAGATCCTCTCTCAGGCCCTTATAGAACCTCTTGGTGTATCCTGCCTCATCCAACTTATAAGAATCCGCAAATCGGGTCAGATGGTTGAACTCCCGGTGGTACTCCACCACCGTCTTGGTGCCTTGCCTCAACTGTAAAAATCTGTCTTCCAGCTTATCTCTGGCCGACAGCGGAACAAAATGCTCCAACAGTGCGGCCTTGAACTCACCCTAAGTAATCTCTGCAACCTCTCTATCAGCTAACGTCGTGTCCAGCGATGTCTTCCACCATATCTTGGCATGAGACTCTAAGCAAGAGACAACCAAAGACACCCTCTCCTCCCAAGGGCACCGTATCCCAGTCAGTATCTCATACATGAGATCAGCCACTCCTCTGTCCGAACAGCAGACTCTATCCCCAAGTAGGATGGGGGAGAAAGTTCTCGGAAAATACTCAGCAAATCACGGACAGGGAATGATTCGATCTGGGTAATCGTCGACCGGCTGACGAAAGTAGCAAGATTTATCCCGATCAGGAAGGATGACTCGGTTGGTGTGTTGGTTCAGAAATTCGTGGAGCAGTTCGTCCGTTATCATGGCGTACCCAGGACGATTGTATCGGATCGGGATGGACGGTTTACGTCCAGGGAGTGGAGATCGGTGCCGACTTACTTGGGCACCCGGCTGACTTTCTGTACAGCTTTTCATCCCCAGACTGACGGACAGACGGAACGCACCAATCGGACCTTGGAAGATCTGTTGCGTCTATGCATTCTGGACTGCGGAGAGCCTTGGGAGAAGCTGTTGCCACTGATCGAGTTCTCATATAATAACAGCTACCAGTCCAACATAGGGATGACTCCTTATGAGGCCCTATACGGACGAAGGTGTAAGACTTCGTTGTCATGGGTACAGGATGAGGACCCGAAGGTTTTGAGCTCGGAGTTTGTTGAGGACACCGAGGCTCAAGTGAGGCTGATACGGGACAGGATGTTAGAAGCACAGAGCAGACAGGATAAGTATTACGACGTTCGGCATCGTCAAGTGGAGTTTCGGGTGGGGGACCGGGTATTCTTGAAGATCCGACAAATGCATGGAGTTTAACGGGTGCGTGGTATGAAGAAGAAGCTCATCCCAAGGTATATGGGGCCTTACAGGATCCTGGAGCGGATCGGTCCCTTATCATACAGGCTGGAGCTGTCACCGGAGCTGGCGGGTCTGCACGATGAGTTTCACGTATCCTCTCTTAGGAGGGCTCTACTACGCCCGGAGCAGCAGATTACGGCCACGGATGGGCCGGTAGCATCTGATCGGTCAGTTCACCTGGAACCGGTCCGGATTGACGACAAGGCGATACGAGTCTTGCGCCGCAAGAAGATTACATTGGTCAAGGTTCTGTGGAGGAATCATGGGCGAGAGGAGCACACATGAGAGCCACAGGACTTGATGCAACAAAGGTACCCGGAGCTGTTCAGTCAGGTATTACACATAACCTCTCGGGATGTTACAATTTACCTTTCATACTTGAAAGCCCGTAGGCCTAACTAGAATTTTGAGGACGAATTTTTTTGTTTATATATTGGGATTTGTAACATCCCTCAAACAACTAGACCCCTAGGTCTTTGTTTTGTCATGACTAGGTCATGACAAGACCACCAGAAGCTCAAGATCAAGTGAACAAGGCTCAAGGTGAAAATCACCTTGGTCTGCAAGTAGAAGAATCCCAATTACTACCTTAGGCATGACCTTAGGATTTTAACTTGGTTTCATTATCCCATCATGACACCTCTAACCCTAGGGGAGGCCAATATGTCGCTAAGGACCCATTCGACAAGACTCGACGAGTAGATCAGGTATCTACTTAGATAGGTTTTTGGGCTCGGGCGTTGAGTGTGTGGAGTGCATTCAACGCCATAGGCTGGTGGAGTTGAGTGCGTTGAGTGCACTCAACGCCATCTTACTTAGAAAGAATTTTAGGCTCCGGCGTTGAGTGCGTGGAGTGCACTCAACGTCATGGGCTGGTGGTGTTGAGTGCGTTGAGTGCACTCAACGCCATCTTACATAGAAAGAATTTTGGGCTCGTGGCGTTGAGTGCGTTGAGTGCACTCAACGCCATGGGCTGAATGACGCTGAGTGTGTTGAGTGCACTCAACGCCAATTAATACGAAAGGATTTCTGGAATCATGGCGTTGAGTCATTGAGTGTGTTGAGCTCACTAAATGTCATAGACTGAACGGCGTTGAGTGAGTTGAGCTCACTCAACCCATAGCCTGAATGGCGTTGAGTGAGCTGAGCTCACTCAACGCCATTGTACTTGGAAAATTCCTGGCGATTTTGGCGTTGAGTGTAGAGGCTTGTCTCAACGCTTTCCTGTTTACTGGTTCGTATAAAGAGGCTGAACCGGGATCTTTTCGGGAATTGCGATTTTGGCGTTAAGTCCTTTCATTAGGACTTATTTAAACCATAATAAGCGGTCCAGTAGTAGGGTGCCACGTGGCAGACGGTTTAACCAAAATTTCATTTTTAATGGAGAGAGAGAAAGTGAGGAGTAAATGTCATTCATGGCCTGGAAGGCCAAGAGCCCACTCTTCTTGCTGGAATCACCTCCCCCGGTCAGTTAGGAGAAGGCCAAGGGTTTTCCCGGCCATGACAGCAACTAGGGGAGGAGAATTGCAGTCACTGAAAAGCTCTTCAAGGGGGCATTAATGGACGTGTCAGCCTACACTCACCCACAACCCCAATTCTCCTCTTTAAAAGACTCACTGGACTTAGAGGAGCGGTTTCCACACAAAACCTGAAGGAGCCGAGGAAGCCCACTGTGCAGTTGCAGAAACCGAGCGCCGCCACCACCACCAATGGCTTCCCGGCGATCGACACGTCTCCAGGCCGCAAGCAAGGTCCTCCCCTACTCTTTCTACATGGGTTAGATTATAGGAATCTTTAAAGCAAGAATTGGGATCAATTGAGCCCGATCGGGTTTGAAAATTTCTGAAATTTCCATGGTTTTTTTCAACCTTGCGGGTTCGCCAAAAACCGCCCCTCCGGCGATAACCCCCACCTCAACGGAGGTGGTGGCGGTGGTGGCCGGCCGGGGAGGTGGATGGGTGGTCGGGAAACAAGCTTGGGATAGGCTCCAGGTCGGGTGAATCCTGGCCTTTGGCTGGAGGAAGAAGAAATCCAGGAGCCCCACGATTGTGCTTTAAGATGTGTGATGGTTATATTCTATTAATTCCTGATTTTGTGTTTTCTGTCTTCTAATATCAGTCACATTGAAATAAATATTAAAAATACTTAGAGGCAAAAATAGAGAAAATGGTCAACATGAACTTTGTAGATCTTGAGGGTAACTTTAATTTAAAATTGGTTTCAACCACTTTGGATAAGTGGTTTGACCACAACACTCAGTTTGGTGCAACCTATACCTAGGTGTGACCAGTCACAAAAATTATTGCCCATACCAAACCACTCACCCAAGTACTTTGAAATTTAGGACATAGGCTTTTCATAACCTTCCCCTCATACTGTTCAAAAATAAAAAATTTTGGATAATATTTTTCTATAGTTTGTGAATAATTTAATAAATCATATGAAATTTAATTCGGTGCCTTAAACCCCTCAAAAACCTCCAAAATTTTGGTGGGTGATCTTGGGGGATGGTATAAGGCTCCATATTTATTTTCATCACTTTTGGTGATGGTTTAGGTTGGAAGCAAGCAAACCCTAAGTTGGCTCAATAAGGGGTATTTAGGTCAAAAAGTGCACTTTATGTAACGGCCTCCCCAGCACCACGCTCGCAAGGACGGCCGCCGGCACCCCCAGCACCATGCTCGAAAGGGTTCAGCCTAACCAGGTCTGCAGACCATGCACCCCAACCCCTCTCCATCCACAGACGGGTTGTTGAGGGCAGGGATCGAACCCGAGACCTCCTTGATAAGGAGTTTTCAAACCACTCCTCATCACCAACTAAGCTGCATGGTCTGCAGACCTGGTTAGGCTGAACCCTTTAGAGCATGGTGCTGGGGGTGCCGGCGGCCGTCCTTGCGAGCGTGGTGCTGGGGAGGCCGTTACAACCCTAACCATTTTTGAGATTTCCTTACCGATAACCTAAAGGGAAGAATGTGTAATTTAGGTGTGGCTTGGATTGCAGATTTTTGGTGGCCTCGAGGCCAGGCTCTGGAAGTCCGCGATAGTCAGATTTTCTTCGGAAGAGCAAATGTCGCCGCGCCGAGTGTACGAACACCGCACCACCACTGTAAGGAATCTAATCCTTCTTAGTTAGACGTAACAAGAAAATTATTTTATATACGCTTGTGTAAGTTTCATACGAGCATCATAATCATGCACATAAAAATGTTGCGGTAGGAAAACGATCGCGGAATTAGTTGTAGGGTAATCCTTTTTCCAAGACCCTAATAGTCAGATCACATATGCTAGCGTTAGGTACGAAACCTTACACGTTTACGCAAGTGTGAGAATTTATCGAAGTTAGGGCGTGAACGTCTCTTTTAGTGGACCACAAGAAAGTCAAGGGTCGCTCAGTAGTACACTTAAGAAAAGTCTCAAGCAGGGTAGCATTAGACCAAAAGGGTCGGTAAGCACACATAAGTCTTCTCGTGCTAGGTAGAGACACACTACCTTTCTCATGGGGCAGTTTGTAGATTCGAGACCGTGTCCGCGCGACACCAGAACAATTGAGTTCGTCAGATGGTCTCGGGTCGTCAGATTTTAGGTGCGCGTTAGGAGCTACTCTGCCTGAAGTCTTTAAAGTAGAAGTGCAGGATAGAAGCCACCTAGAACTCAAGCATAGACCTGACGTGAGATAGCGCACTAGTTAGTAAACGTCGGGGCTTGGGTAAATGTAATGAAAGTTCATGAACGTAGAACGAGTAGGTCTGCTGATCAGAAAGCATTATAAACGCATACATATCATCTAGCATAAAGATTTTAAGAACAAAACTATTTTTTAAAGGGCATACATTAATCATTTAAGAAAAAGATTTTAGTGTCACTAGGAGGAGTTATTTTTCCTTATTCTGACCCCTTGTGGGCAATGTTTTTACAGATGACCCGGGTGGGAAACTGCGTCTAGAATGAACGTCCTTATGGTGTCAGTTTGTAGTTGTTTTCCCTTTTCAATTTTCTTTCATTCAATATACACCTGTAACCTTGGATATTGTATTTGGTTAATGTTTGAAATATCATGTATCAGACTTGTTATGTTACTTCAGGTTTACAGTACTTTCATCTTAATTCATGTTTAGCGGCTCTGTGAATCCAATATACAGGTATGTGGTTACCCTTAGTTTACTTTCATAACTTCCGTTGTAAGTTTTAAAAATTTTAGTAGTTTCTTCTTTATACCTGCTGTGTACTAGTTTTGATACTGTTTTCTAGTTCTCTTTATATCGCTGACCCGACCGGACAGCTGATTATTGTAAAACTGAAAAAGAGTGTTACAGACTTAATGTAATAAGGATATAAATTGTTCAAAATTAATATAAAATTACACCATAGGAAGCAACATAAAACTGGAAAAAATAGGGACTTATATAGTTGGCTAACAATGATGATGTTGACGTGATCCATTATCACTCTTGAATAACTATGTTTTACAATTACCAAAACATTAGAATAATTTTACCATATATATCAGCTGTTTAAATAAATGATAAATATGCAATACACCACCATAACTTCAGCTTCAATTAAATGGATATAGAGCAATTATTCCTTTTTGAAACCAATGAACCAAATTTAGGCACTTAATATACCAAAAGAAGAACACAAAACATTTAAATAAAATAAAAACACACCAGATTGGAAAAGAGGGAAATTACCTTTGAGTTCTTTTTAACATTCAATTTTAAGCGTTTTCCATTTTTCGGAAGTAGAAGATCTATAAGAGAATCTTGATATAACTCAACCATGCAAATCTGCACAAAAACGGAATTACTTGATACAATGTGAGAAAAATAACTGTGAGAACTTAAGTATTTGTAAAGTATTCTATTAGCAAAAATATCACTTTCCTTTCTTTTTGTTCCTCTTTTGTAAACTTATTTAGAATGAATATTTATTTCTCTAACACTTAAGGGTCTATTTACGCCTAAAATAAACAAGATAAATTATTTTCCCCTTGCCCTCAATCATAATATCAAAGAAGTGAAGAGCTGTGAAACCTAGTCGCGTCAGCTGCCAGTTCATTCACATCATTCCCTTCATTCTCATTGAACACCTACTTAGGAAGCACCGGCACGGGTACCGGGTACGATACGTATTTGGTACATCGGTATCGAGAAATTTAAAAATAAAGGATGTCAGTACGGCAGGATACGTTGTACTAAATATAATAAATATATATGTATATATCACAAATGCAATAATAAATTCTCAAAACAATAAAACATGAAGCATAAATAATCAACTGAAATACAAATTCACAACTAGTGTAATATAACATGAAGTTCTTAAACATAAAATATTCATAATCATTTTAAATTTAATGATGTTCTGTTACGAGCCGAGTATTATGGTGTGAGGGAGGCGGAGATACAATGGGGTTAAACCCTAGAATGAGAGTGGAGATGAGAAGAACTAGAGAGAGAGAGAGAGGGAGAATTTTGAGAGAAAGATAACATCATTAATATTTTGCATACCAGTTACATGACCCCCAAATGCCCTCTATATAGGCGTCGATGACATAATAGTAAATAACACCAACATAAAACAATTATTTAAAACGCCGAAATGCTACCTGACTCGATACAACGACTCGACTCATAATAATAATAAACTAATATAAGAAAAACAATAGAGGACCCGTAACACTTCATGCGTCCTTCAAAATGAGTTTGCCCTCAAGCTCGTGCACCGTGCGGGTGCCCGGATCATCTGCTATCTTGATCCCGTAACACTTCATGCGTCCTTCAAAATGAGCTTGCCCGCAAGCTCGTGCACCGTGCGGGTGCCCGGATCATCTGGTATCTTGATCTCCCTTCAAAACAAGACGCGGTAACGTGTAGAGGTGGCAGTGGCATTGGCGAGGAGTGGCGACGCCATCAGTAAAACGGGCGGCAAATGGAATGTCATTGTCTGACCTGCTGGAGGGGTTGATAGCAGCAGCCACGCGGAAGTCGGAGGGCCCACAAGAGGCGGCAGGAATGGATCCGTCGGGGTCGGTGGAGCAAGTGCCGGTGGTCGAGACGGCGAGGCAGCCGGTGGAATTGTCATGGCAGGGGTCGGCGGAGCAAGAGCCGACAGAAGAGCCGACAATGTGGCCGGAGGAAGCAGAGCTGAGGTCCGGAGTGGAGGTGGAAGTGAGGCTGGTGGAATTGGAGACGGGGCTGGCGGGGTAATAACCGACCGAAGAGGCGGCGCGGTGGCCGGGGCCAGCATCTGCGGAATGATGGCCACAAAAGTAGAGGGTGGTGGTGACGACTGCTCGAGAGGAGATGGTGGGGGTGGAGGTGGAGGCTGCGTTGAAAGGTTGACGGCGGAGCCTTTAAGTGAGGATGGCGGCGAATTCAGGGAAAGCGAACACCCAAAAAGTCGAGCGAGATCCTCCAGAAAACACGCGGTGTTGGCGGAGAGGGTCGCCTCAAGTATCCCAAGAGACGCACGAGCGGAGGCCGCCCAGGCAACACTTAATGGTGCATCCATAAAAAAAAATATTTTTTTGAAGGGATGGGAGGGAGGCGGCTGATGTCAGCTGGGTAAAAGTAAAAATAAATAATTGAAGTGAGGAGAAGAGTTAGCGTGTAGAAGAGGTGAGGCAAAGGAGAGTTATGATGATGGTCCCAAAGAAAAATAAAAGGAAATAAAATAAAAAAAAGGATTGTGCGGCTTGGCGTTCAGAGGAGCGGGGCTCGAGGAGGATCAGGCGCGGAAGGCTTTGTTGCGGCCCGATGATGGAGGATTAAGCGTGGGGGGATGGAGATGTTCGAGAGAGACGCGGAAGGGGGCGGACTGGGCAGATCCTGAGAAGACGAAGGTTGCAGCGTCGATGGAGGACGACAGTCTAGGGTTTTGGAAGAGCGGCAGCCGGCGGCTTCGATGAGGGACGGAGCGTTGCAGCGAAGGATCAGCTTCAACTAGCCGACGGACGGAGCACTGCTGCTGGCGGAAGAAGGCGGCGACGGGATGCAGCGTCGACGAACGTGGCTGCGACCAGGAAGTCGGCGGCAAGAACGTGGTCGGCCGTGATGGAGATCGGGGGCACCGGGGTTGCTGGAGTCGACGAGGGATGGGGTGAGTTGAACTTTGGGATGTGGCCGTTGGCAGTGGGGAGGACTCTGTAGCCGGAGGTGAGGAAATCTATGGATCGAAGGGGGAGGAAAGTCCTCTGATACCAAGTTGTTACGAGCCGAGTATTGTGGTGTGAGGGAGGCAGAGATATAATGGGGTTAACCCCTAGAATGAGGAAGGAGATGAGAAGAACTAGAGAGAGGGAGAATCTTGAGAGAGAAAGAGAACCTTCATTAATATTTTGCATACCAGTTACATGACCCCCAAAGACCCTCTATATAGGCGTCAATGGCATAATAGTAAATAACACCAACATAAAACAATTATTTAAAACGCAGAAATGCTACCTGACTCGATACAACGACTCGACTCATAATAATAATAATAAACTGATATAAGATAACCAATGGAGGACCCGTAACAAGTTCATCACTCATTTTTATCATCATCCTTTACATTATTGGAGATCAACGCATCTTCAATTTCTGGTTCGTCTAGAGACAAGTTGGCAATTGTAAGCATGTCAACTCCATCAAAAGGATTTTCCCAAGCATCCTCTCCATATCCCACATTCTACTCTTTCCTTCATTGTATATTTCATTTCTCCTCGATAGTAGGCATAGATTACAATGCACAAACACCAAATAATCAGCTCATTATATTTGAATTTTGTTTCTTCTCAAAGAGTGAATGAATGAGTATACACTCCAAATTTTCTAACAGAATGACGATAAAAAAGTTGACCTAGAAGCTTAAAAGCTATTTTTTGAAATTTAGGTGTTGAAATTTCATAGTAACTCTACCAATCATTGGACAATAATGAAGCTCAACTCTCCAAACTATCTGTCTCATTAAAAGCTTTACCAAGCCCCATGAACCAAGAGAACTCTTTGATTACTATAATCCTCTCCACTACATCAGGAAAGTTTCTCCATAAGCATTTATTTCTCTCCAAAGAAATCTCCTCATTCGTATTTAGAGCAACTTTATTTGGTCATCCATCAAGCCATTCTCGACTATAATACCTACAAGTACAAGTATAAAGTAAATTAATAAATCACTTTATAAAGTTGTTTTAAATACTCTTGTGTCATATTTGTACACACCCTTATACCATTCCCGGATAATTTTAGCACGTGACTTTTTACCCTAGAATATGAGCCGCTGAAATCAACCTCACAAAAATTGCATTTTCATTTTCTATTTCCGCCACCAACTCCTCTACTACATATAAGAGACACATAATCCCATAACGGAGCATTATCAATCTTGTTTGCGTTATTAGAAATAAATCTACATGTTGTTAATGTAAAAGTTGAACCAGTGATACTAATAGGATATTTTGATTGAGACATAGCTGGTGCAATAAGAGAAAAGAAGAGAAAAAAAAACAAAACAAAATAATAGCAATAAAAAATAACATTAAACCAAATTTGTACCAAAAAGGATCATAATATTGAAATGAGGAAGAAGAATAATAGCATTGAATAATACCATTCCAGAGGACCACTGCTAGTACAAAATACTCTTAGAAATATGTATAGATTTCTATATAAAATTTGTACAAATTTCTTAGAAATTTCTCTAAGAAACAAATTCAATGCTTTATAAAATACAAATTAAATGCTTTATAAAATACATTTTCAAAGCTTTCTAAAATTTTTGAAATGAGGAGGAGGAAGAAGAAGAAAAGAAAGAAGAAAAAAAGAAAGAAGAAGAAGAGAGAAGAAGAAGAAGAGAAAGAAGAAGAATACGAGAGAGGAAGAAGAGGAAGAAGAGGAAGAAGAAGAGGAAGAAGAAGAAGAAAAAAGAAAAGAAAAAGAAGAAGAAGAAGATGAGAAAGAAGAAGAGGAGAAAGAAGAAGAAGAGGAAGAGGAAGAAGAAGTAGAATAGGAGGAAGAAGAAGAGGAGCAAGAGGTGGAGGAGGACGAGCTTACGAGCAAAGCTTTGAAGAGGCAGCAACAACGTGACCTAGAGCGGCAACGGCAGTGTGGAGCGGGATCGTCAAGCGACAGCGGGATCAGGAGAGAAATTGGAGAGGGATCGTGCGGTACGCGTACCAGTACCGGAAACACACGCGGTAAGGGTGCAAGTCTTTTTTTTGCGTATTTGTGCTTCATAGATTCCTACCCGACTCAATTAGTTTACTCTCATTAAGCATCAACTCTAATTGAGTTATCAACTCCACCGAGTCTTCTGTTAATTGAGTAATCTTTCTGTAACACCACAAAACTATGAAGCACAGATACTTCCCCAAAAGCAGCGTACTCGTACGGAATACATATCTGGTATCAGTACGTACCCGATACTTGACAGATACACCTATGTGGACAGACTTAGAATTAGCATATCATTTTTCATATTGTGATAGAAATCTGCTTTTCTAGAGTAAACAAAAGTTAGCTCTATACTAGGAAGCGTTGATACGTCTAATTTATTGACGTGTTATCGTGTTATTGTGTTATTCCTTATATCTTATATATATACCGCCTTATGAGGATGAATATATACTTCTTTACTCTCATTTAATTTGGTATCAGAGCAGGTCGTGCCCCGATCCCGCCGTGCCCTAGCTTCCCGCATTGTGCGCGTGTGCCGATCCCGCATCGCCGCCTCCTGCGTCTTCCGATCCCGCATCGCGCCTCTCCTGCGATAACGTGCCGTCGTCGATGTGAGGCCCTCGCCTCTCCCGCTTCCATCCCGTATCGCGCTTCTCCCTATCGCGCCTCTCCCGCATCGCTCTTCTCCCTATTGCATCCCGCATCACGCTTCCCGCATCATGCGCCTGTTCCGATTCCGCATTGTGCCCCTGTTTCCCAACCCAGCCGTGTCGTCTTTCCTGGTCGATGCGATAGTCATGCATGTGCATCTTCCGCATCGTGGCCGCTGATTTGGTTGGTGTTTACCGCCCCTTCCCCCCTTCTTTTCTCCTCATGACCTAGATCTGTGATCTACGGTCTTCCCTTTTTTTGGGATGGGTTCTTCTTATGTTTAAGGGGTTTTTTTTCTTCTTGCATTCTCTTGTTCCCATCCCATGGATTCTTCCCTCTTCGGTTCGAATGATGGCTTTGCACGGCGCATTACTACCGCCCTTCTCAATAACAAAAATTTTATCACTTGGTCCAACTCCGTGCGAGTCCATCTCGCCGGACATGACAGGCTTGATTGGCTTGAACCTAATGGTGTTTCCAAGCCTTTCGATGAAAAGGAAATTCGTCAATGATGTACAAAAAATTTCAAGATTCTCGGGTGGCTTCAGTGCTCCATGGAGCCTCGGATTTACGAGCAGTTCATGCGATTCGATTTAGTGTCGTCTCTTTGAGCTGACATGACGCGTACCTACGGTAACACACGTTGATACACGGATTTATTTTGTCTTCCTGGAGATTTCTACTGCTCGCCAGGGGGACCGTTCGGTGCACGAGTACTTTACCTTTCTCTCAGGGAGCACATCCGTTCGAGGACTCTTGAAGCGTCCTATGTTCCCTCCGCAGAGCAGATTGCAGATGCCTTCACCAAGGCGGTTGGGCCTTCCCGGCTTCTCTCTACATCTGGCAAGCTGAGCTTGCTTGACCTCTTCGCGCCAGCTTGAGGGGGAGTATTGACGTGTTATCGTGTTGTTGTGTTATTGTGTTATTCCTTGTATCTTATATATATACCCCCTTATGAGGATGAATATATACTTCTTTACTCTCATTTAATTTAATTAAGTTGAGTATCTGTACCGAGTATGTTTATGGTATTGGTACGTTTATGTTACAAGTAAGTATATTGTAGCGTGCTGATACGACGCAAGTTATTAACAAAATGACTAACTTGTCTCTTGACTAACCGGAGATTGAAGATGTTGACCTCCAACAATGAAGTCAATCTCCAACAATGAAAAATAAGAAAAAAAAAGATTGATAATTAGACTTACGTTTAGTTTTATCTTTTTTGGTTAAACATATAAGATGTAAAATTTTGTAATATTTACGAATGCTTAATGTTTGAAAACTTCATGTTATATTGCATTGATTTGTTGGCTTATACTTCAAGTTATGATTTATGTTTGATGTTTCAATATTTTGAGAACTATTTATTGCACTTGTGATATATATATTTGTTATAACGTATCATATCGAACCCGTATCTTTGTTTTAATTTTTTATCGTAACGCCATACCGGATAAGTATCGTACCCGTACTATTAGTTTAACTCTCCAAGAATCAGTTGTGATTGAGGGCATGAGGGTCCTAAGGAGTTTAAGGAAGTCCCACGAGGTTTGAGGACTATTCGACAGGGTTTTGGAGGCAAAGAGGAAAGTGGTCGTGTGATTTAGTCATACACGATTGTGTGCGGCCAAACCACACGAGCAGATTCACAATTATGGTTTGAGGCTTTTTTATCACGAGCACGGTCATGCATGTGTAATGCCACACAGTTGTGCATTGTTAGAAACCAGGTCGGGCCCAAGGCTCCGAATGATCTACGGGAATATTGGATAATCCAGACTTGACCGGCTGCAGTCGAATGAAAACAACATCCCCAACCAAATCTCCACAGAAGGCTCCGAATTATCTACGGGAATATTCCGCGGTAGGTTGTTGAGCACCGGGATAGAACCCCTGACCTCTTTTATAAGAGGGGACTAACACCACCTCTCATACCCAAGTGCGCTGCAATTATCTACGGGAATATTCCGCGGTAGGTTGTTGAACGTCGGGATAGAACCCCCGACCTCCTTTATAATAGGGGACTAACACCACCTCTCATACCCAAGTGCGCTGCAGCACACTTGGGTATGAGAGGTGGTGTTAGTCCCCTCTTATAAAGGAGGTCAGGGGTTCTATCCCGGCGATGAACAACCTATCACGGAATATTCCCGTAGATAATTCGGAGCCTTCCGCGGATATTTGGTTGGGAATGTTGTTGCAATTCGACTGCAGCCGGCCAAGTCCGGATTACCCAATATTCCCGTAGATCATTCGGAGCCTTGAGCCAGACCTGATTTCGAACAAAAGATGGCTCATCTTTTGTTAGAAACCAGGTCAGGCCCAAGACTCCGAATGATCTACGGAAATATTGGGTAATACGGACCTGGCTGACTGTAGTCGAATGACAGCAACATCCCCAAGCAAATCTCCTAGGGAGGTTCCGAATTATCTACGGGAATATTGCGTGGTAGGTTGTTGAGCGCCGGGATAGAACCCCCGACCTCTTTTATAAGAGGGGACTAACACCACCTCTCATACCCAAATGCACACTTGGGTATGAGAGGTGGTGTTAGTCCCCTCTTATAAAGGAGGTCGGGGGTTCTATCCTGGCGCTCAACAACCTACCGCAGAATATTACCGTAAAAAATTTGGAGCCTTCCGCAGAAATTTGGTTGGGGATGTTGTTGCCATTCGAATGCAGTAGGTCAGGTCCTGATTACCCAATATTCCCGTAGATCATTCGAAGCCTTGGACCTGGCCTGGTTTCTAACATGCGTAATGACCACTTGTGGAAATTGAGAGTGCATGGTTGTGCGAAGCCTCTCACACGGTCATGTGAAGACTCATGCACGGTCGTGCGAGGGAAATGCATGATCGTGGGTACAGGGCCACAACTTATTTTAAACCCAAATTTTGGACCGTTCGATGGGGGATTCGAGTTTGGATGGATAGGATCATTACTTGGAACCTTCAGCTCAAATTTGGGGAAGATTCCTCCTCTTTTTTAGGTTTAGTCTCTCTTTCTTTTAGGTTAGAGAGGAAAGAGAGGATGTAGAAGGGGAATCCACCATTAGAGGTGCTTCGGAGCTCCGATCGACCAACCGATACCGGGTACGCGAAGAGGATTCGAGGGCGCTCATCTTCATCCAAGGATTTCAACGTTTCCATGGCGGAGAGGAAATCCAAAAAAATAACATTTCTTCTCCCAGTTATAGGATGCGTGTTTTGAATTCTTTGATTTTCATGTTTTGATTTTGTGGTTGTGGTACCCGGTACCTTTAATTAGAAGGATGATAATTTCTATTTTATCTACTTATTTAATATAGATTTAGTTTTAATTTTAATTAATTTTGTTTAGTTTTACTTTATTTTGAGCTAATTTGTATTATTTTGTGTATTCAGGTTGTTGGAAGAGTTGAACTCAACTTCGATGCAAATAGGCGTGTTGAGTTGCCGATTTAGAGTAATGAGCAAGTTTAGTGAAAAGTTAAATTGTGTGACATGTACATTGGGTGTGTGAGCCTGATCATGGTCTAGCAGTTCCAGCCCGTCGTGACATCCGGCAGTGCAGTTTTTAAATTGCACGTTCTGTACATAGGATGTGTCGCATTCAATTATAGCAGATGATCATCTGGAACGCTGTGACGGGAACTGTAACAGCTCGCGAAGAACACGCCGTGTAACTAGGGCGTGTACACCCATTTTATGGCCCGAATGACACCTTCGCTTCCAGACGTTTCTTGGGCTATCAAGTTGGCAGGTTTTCCAGCTACACGCCCCAGGCACACAGCGTGTACCCAGGGTGTGTACTTAAGAATTTTAAGGTATAAAAAGTGGAGACTTCTAGGAGCTGAGGACCAAATTTTATTATATTTTATTACATTTTTCAGTTTTTAGCTTGTATTTTAGCTGCCCTTTATCTCATTTTACGAAGTTCTAGCTTTCTTTCTTGTAATTCTACTTTCTCGGGTAAGCATTTCTATTTAGATTTTTGTAATCAAGTCTCTCTTGATCTCTCTATGTATTTCCCCAGCATGATAAGTAGCTAAGTATCGTTTAGCACTTGATCATGAACTCTGGAATAAAATATACATATTTTTATCTTAGAATTTACAAGTTTTCTTCAAATAAAAATATTGATTTACCTTTGATTAATTTTGTGTGGATTACATATTGCCGACGTGTCTATCAATCTATGATCGGTATTCTAGTTGGCTGAGAGGTCTATGCATACGAGGAGATCGCATAAAGATAAAAATAGTTGCATGCACACCTACAGATAGGAAGACATAAATATTTCGAATTGGAGTAAAATGCAATAG
The DNA here is from genome assembly GCA_039513925.1 of Platanthera zijinensis. Lineage (NCBI taxonomy): Eukaryota > Viridiplantae > Streptophyta > Magnoliopsida > Asparagales > Orchidaceae > Platanthera > Platanthera zijinensis. The sequence goes on from CM077087.1 coordinate 163,469,530, forward strand.
TGGTTCACTTCGTAAAGCAATCCTTAAGGGTGTCGATTATAGAAAGAAAATTTGGTCGATTAACCTACGTTTAGATGTTAGTATTCCAATAGCGAGGTGCTATCATATTTTAGGAATCTCTATAGTCAAGGTTGTTTATATGAAATCTTGCAAATCAATTGTTTATTATTTTATTAGTATTCCAAAGGAATTCTATATCAAGTGCTAATAATTTAAATCACTCAATTTTCCTTTAATTTATTTGAATTTTTCTTTTTTAAAACAAACCATAAGTTCTCTTTGATAGAATAATAGTAATTTTCGAGAGTAATAATACTCAACAATCCTGAATTAAATAAACCACTTATATTTAACTCTTAAATATCTTATACCATAATACGATAGATACATTTTCCTAATCAGATTATTTTTGGATCTATACAAAAAATATATCAAGGGTTTGGAGTAAGCACGGTTTATTGTGAGCCACCAGGGAGTGGGATTGCGTCCTAGACATCATTGCATTAAAAAACAGGAATCAATTAACGGATTACGCATTGTGGGTAAAATCAAAGTTGTGGCTCGTGATCCAATTCGGTAATGATTGTTTGGCATTGAATCTAGGATTTCAGTAGATGTATGATGTCAGTCATAATGCTGTTGTGACACTCATTTTTTCTGAGAATAGAAGATGTCGAATTTAGAGCAAGGAGAGCATCGCTACTTTGGAGATTGTAGATGTGCGATGTCACTTCTCGATGGAGGAAGCCCATGCAATTTGAAGCAAGTGTCGCGAGTATGCCGACTCCGACCATAATAATCACACATCAAGTTATCTTTGTTCGAGGACCTGAGCTTAAAGTCCCGAGGAGTGGTGCATTCGGAATGAGAGGCCACAAGAGCATAACCACAAGAAAGAACCTCTGAACTCCAAGACTGACGGCGATCATATTCCTACTCGACAATACTATAGGTCTCTGACAACGAAGGGACTGGAATGTGGCCAAGCATCTGAACAATAATCTGATCAAAGTCCCGGTGTAAACCATGTAGAAACTCAAACACCATGTTCCGATCTTCATGATCACGAACAAAAGGAGCATTAGCAGTGCAGACAAGGTCGAGGAATGTAAAATGATAATACTCCTGATATAGTCAAGTGAACTCCAAATAATAGGCGGACGGTAGTCGATCATCCTGTTGAACGAGTGATAGATAGGGGAATAATAATAATATTGCATTAAGAGTCCCCCTTTATATATAGAGGACAGACAAAAAGATACAAGGATACAAACGTGCAATTTGCACACCAAAATAAAGTAAACTATGCTAACACTCCCCCTCAAGTTGGGCGAGTGATGTTAAACATGCCCAACTTGTTCACAATCTGGTCGAAAGAATTCCCACTCAATCCTTTGGTGAGAATATCGACAAGTTGCCCGTTAGAGGGAACAAAGGGTGTACATATGATTCCTCTTTCAATATTCTCCTTGATAAAGTGTCGATCCACCTCGATGTGTTTTGTCCGGTCATGCTGAACTGGATTGTGCGCAATACTAATAGCTGACTTATTGTCACAATACAGACGAATGGGTCCTTCCACAAGACCAAGGTCGTACAATAAGGCCCGAAGCCACAAGCCTTCACAGACACCATGAGCCATAGCTCTAAACTCAGCCTCAACACTAGATCGTGCCACAATCTGTTGCTTCTTGCTCCTCCAAGTAACAAGGTTTCCTCCAACAAGAGAGCAATATCCAGAGGTGGATCGCCTATCGTCCACTGACCCGACCCAATCAGCATCAGTATAAACTTCAATCTTTAGGTCAGTACTTGGGGAAAACAGGATTCCCCTTCCTGGTGAGGACTTGAGGTACCGAAGAATTCTGTGTGCCGCATCCACGTGTCATGTCTTTGGAGTATGCATGTACTGACTCACAACACTTACAACATAAGAGATATCCGGGAGAGTATGCGACAGATATATCAGCCTCCCTACTAACCTTTGGAACCCTGAAATATCTTCGATCTCCGCTCCATCATCACGCCCCAATCGATGATTGGCCTCAATCGGAGTATCAGCCGGTCTGCATCCGCTCATTTCCATCTTCTCAAGGAGATCTAACGTGTATTTCTACTGTGAGAGAAAGATTCCCTGTTTTGATTTTGCAACTTCAATTCCCAAAAAATACTTTAGTTTTCCAAGGTCCTTGACCTCAAATTCTCTGGCAAGCTTCTGTTTCAGATTCTGAATTTCTTCATGATCATCACCAGTTATGGCAATGTCATCAACATACACAATGAGGACTGTGATTTTCCCAAGCCTACGTTTGATGAACAACGTATGATCAGCATTACTCTGAGAGTATCCAAACGACATCATTGCCTTGTGAAACCGGCCAAACCATGCTCTTGGAGACTGTTTCAGCCCGTATAGAGCCTTCAGCAATCTACAAACTTTCCCTGAGGCACCAGCTGGAGTGAGACCCGGAGGAATAGACATATAAACATCCTCTTCCAAGTCACCATGGAGAAAGGCATTCTTCACATCAAGCTGCAGAAGGTCCCAATCTTTGCAAACAGCAATGGACACCAATACCCTGATGGTATTCATTTTAGCAACCGGAGCAAACGTCTCCTGAAAATCAATGACATGGGTTTGGGTATAACCCCTTGCAACCAACCGTGCCTTGCACCTTTCAACAATCCCTTGTGGATTCTGTTTCACAGAGAACACCCACTTGCACCCAACAGGTTTTTTCCCATGAGGAAGAGAGACAAGATCCCATGTATGGTTCTTCTCCAAAGCCTTCATTTCCTCAACCATCGCATCACGCCATATAGGGACCTCAAGAGCCTGTTGCCAGGACGCAGGTATAAAAGAAGTAGCAAGAGAGGAGACAAAGGCCTTGTAGGAGGTAGACAAAGAGTCATAAGAAACATAATTAGAAAGTGGATGGTGAGTACAAGACTAGATACCTTTTCGAAGGGCAATCGATAACTCTGAGGGCCCTGAGTCAGGATCCACTGACTGTTCTGGTATCATAGCAGGCTCCTGTGTGCTTGTCCCCTTTGTACACCGAGTATATACCTGCAAGGTCGGGGGTGAAGGCATAGAGAAGGGAGGATCCATGGAGACGGGAGGAGACATAGGAATAGAGGCCACCTCCACTGGAATAACAGGACTCACTTCCCCTGGTAGAATCTCCCCCTAAAGTGAGGGATATGGAGGAGGTATGGGAAAAGAAACAGAAGGCATACCCGTTGTGGAGGAAGCAGACAAAGAGTAGTAAGATTCGGATTCACGGAAGGTAACATCCATGCTAACAAACACCTTTCTTGTAGGGGGGGTGAAAACACTTATACCCTTTTTGCGTAGGAAAGTAACCGATAAAAACACACTTAAGAGCCCGTGGATCAAGTTTGGAGGGACGAGGGTGATGGATGTGAACGAAGCACACACAGCCAAACACCTTAGGAGGAAGGCGAGTAGGAGGAACACCAAGCGTGTCCAGGGGAGTAGAGTTCCCGAGAACACGAGTGGGCATACGATTGATGAGGTATGCAGCAGTAAGGACAATATCTCCCCAATAGAATTTCGGAAGATGCATCGTTTACAATAGACACCGAGCAACCTCCAACAGATGGCGATTTTTCCGCTCAGCAACGTCATTTTGTGCTGGGGAATACACACAGGTAGTCTGGTGTATGATGCCGTGATCAGCCAGGTATCTCTCAAATTGTGAATCCATGTATTCACGACCATTGTCGCTACGAAGAATTTGAATTTTCGACTGAAATTGGGTAGAGATCATGGCGTGAAATTGTCGGAAAATAGAGAACACATCACTTTTTCGATGCATCAAATATAACCATGTAGTGCGTGAGAAACAGTCAATAAATGTAACAAACCATGTACAACCGAAAATAGACGGGGGAGAGCATGACCCCTAGATATCAGTATGAACCACAACAAAAGGAATAGAACTGGGCAAAGAAACATGCTTAAAAGAAGTACGATGATGTTTGTTGACACTACAGACATCACAAACAAAAGACTCAAAAACATCAGCAGACATTGCAGGAAATAATTTCATAACAGAAAGAGAGGGATGTCCCAGGCGACAGTGCCCGGAGTACAGAGGATGAACAATGCTGGAATGAAGAGCAAGAGCAGACGTATCAGCGCCAGAGTCAAGCACATAGAGGCCATTCACCATGCTACCAGAGCCAATCACTTTCCCCATCGTCAGGTCCTGAAACACACAAGAAGACGGAAGAAAGGTCACAGAGCAGTGCATGGAGTTGGTTAAATGACTAATTGAAAGTAGATTGCGAGTAAAGGACGGGACGTGAAGGACAGAGGACAAGGTGAGAGAGGAGCAGGGGATGGTTCCCTTACCAGCAATAGGGGAAAGGGAACCATCGGCAATGCTCACCTTATCACGCCAAGAGAGAGGAGTATAGGAAACAAAACCTGTAGAGGACCCGGCCATATGATCTGTGACCCCGGAGTCAATGACCCAATGAGTGGAGGGGGAAGAGACGGCAGAATGAGCACCTGGCAGTCCCGTATGAGCGTAGGAGGAAGAGGCAGAAGGCTCTGTAGAAAGACCCAGCATCATGCCTCGAAGGGCAAACATCTCGTCCGCAGTAAAACCACCAGGGATGGCAGAGGCATCAATACCAGAGTATCCATGAGACATATACGTAGTAGCATCAGTCAGATGGGCCGCACGGAGAGCAACAGAACGACCCGAGGAGCGTCCATAACCACGACCACCACGAGGCGAAGCACCCCCTCTTGGGGTAGGAAACCCATGGAGCTTGAAGCATGTATCCCGAGTATGGCGATTCTTGCCACAATAATCACATACGAGATGATCTTTATCGGAGCTCCTGTGCTTGGTATCTCGAGAAGGGCGAGTACCAAGAAGGGAGGGGATGGAAGCAGCCAGAGAAGAGCTCTCTGGCACAGGGTCTGGAAGGAGGGTCTGGCGACGATCAAACTCCTGCTGCACTATGCTGTAGACCTCAGAAAGGGAAGGGAACTGCGGGTGTCCGAGAATCTGAACACTGATCTGATCGAATTCGTGATGCAATCCATGAAGAAACTCGAAGATGCGATTGCGGTCATCACTAGCCCGTACCATCGCCTCGTCAATAGGGCTAACAAAGACAAGAGGATCAAAGTGATCATACTCTTGATAAATCTGTGTGAACTCTAAGTAATACGCTGAAGGAGGACAGTCACCCTGCCGGAGTAAGCTAATCCGGCGGCGTAGCTGAAATATCTGAGCAGCATTGCCGCGGCGAGAGTAGGTAGACTCAGTACGACGCCAAATATCAGCAGCACTATCAAGAAAGAGATAATTGCGGGCAATGGACTCTTGCACCGAGTTGGTCAGCCAAGACATGACCAAGGAATTCTCGGACTCCCAGTGCGGGCATTCTGGAGAAGTCCTATCGGGTTCCGTCATGTGGCCGGAGACATAGCCGAAGAGACGTCGACTTTTGAGCGCCAAGGTGATAGAACGGGACCACGAGAGATAATTGGATTCATCTAGCCGAATGGTAGTAATTTGAGAAGTATTATGATCAGTGGTTCCACGGTAAAAGGTCGGCGAAGGACCACCAGAAAGAGCCGGAGGAACACCGGTAGAGAGGGAAGGAGAATCCGCTCCACTAGATCCCATGGCACAGGAATAGAAATCCCGAGGGAAGGAGCAAACCGGAATAGAAATCCGGTAGGGAAGAAGAAGAAAAACAAGAACTTAGGGCATCAAGAAGTAGGAAGATCCATCCATTCAAGCATCACAAGAGCAGGTCGCGCCGGAGAGATCAAGAGCACTGTTCCGACGCCATGAGAAGAAGGCGGAAGTGGAGAAGATGAGGCGGGCGGAGGCGAGGGAGACGAGCGAGGCGGAGCCGCGGCGTGCGGGAGCGCTGCCAAGCGAAGCGGAGATCGGCGAGCACGGCCTGCGCAGTCGGCGAGCGCGCGGGGGGGGGGGGGGGGAGAACACGCAGATATCGGCGAGCACGCGTGCGGAAGATCACCGGGCGAGCGCGGCCTGCGCAGTTGGGCGGAACGAACGGGCGGGCGGTCGAGCGGAACGCGGAATTAGGTCATTCCCTCTGATACCATGATAGATAGGGGAATAATAATAATATTGCATTAAGAGTCCCCCTTTATATAGAGAGGAGAGACAAAAAGATACAAGGATACAAACGTGCAATTTGCACACCAAAATAAAGTAAACTATGCTAACAAGGAGAAATATCTTTCTTCGTAGCTGAGAGATCTGAGCAGTGTTGCCTTTCCGTGAATAGGTAACTTCAGCATGAATCCAAATATCGGCGAACACGCAGAGATCGGCGAGCACGCGTGCGGAAGATCGTCGGGCGAGCGCGGCCTGCGCAGTTGGGCGGAACGAACGGGCGGGCGGTCGAGCGGAATGCGGAATTAGGTCATTCCCTCTGATACCATGATAGATAGGGGAATAATAATAATATTGCATTAAGAGTCCCCCTTTATATATAGAGGAGAGACAAAAAGATACAAGGATACAAACGTGCAATTTGCACACCAAAATAAAGTAAACTATGCTAACAAGGAGAAATATCTTTCTTCGTAGCTGAGAGATCTGAGCAGTGTTGCCTTTCCGTGAATAGGTAACTTCGGCATGAATCCAAATATCTGCAGTGGTATCCAAGAATAGGTAATTCTGTGCAATAGCCTCTTGCATGAAAATAATCTCCCATGACATAACCAAAGAGTTCTCTGATTCCCATTGAGCCCACGTAGATGCAGTCGTTTCTGGCTCCTTAATACTCCCGTTAATATAGCCAAACAAACATCGACTCTTAAGGGCCAAGGCAATAGATCGAGACCATGTTAGGTAATTTGTTGTATCAAGACGAATGGTGGTGATCTGAGACGTCGTGTGATCATGCCCAACTTGGGTAGATCCAGTGAGTTGTGATATGTCAGGAGAATCAATCACATCAGACATAATGAAATTCGAGAACAAAGATGCGCTAAAAAAATTTCAGAGTAGGTAAAACAACAGCCTCCAGAAGATCGCCGGAAAAAGGGCGATGCCCAAAAAAATGTCGGACACCGCCAATAGGACCACCTCGGATCCTAGAGCAATAAATCCATGAGTGCTGAAATCAAAGGAGGCTTCAAGGAGGAGGTAGAGCCCTTTTCTTGAGAGAAAACAAAGGGAGAGGAAGATCCCAAGATACATGATATAGGGAGATCTATTGGAGCGATTAATTGATCCTCCTTGTAGGAGGTAAAGGGAGCAAAAGCGAAACTTTTCGGAGAAAAACGGGGCACAACATACGGTTGCCAGAAGAGTGGGCATCCGGGGCGCCGATCGGCCCGTGCACTAATAGGGCTGGCTACGCCACCCTCAGCAGCAGTCGGAGGAAGCGGGGTAGTGGGGAGAGAAGGGAGGTGGAGGGAGAGAAGGGTGGCCGCCTTCGGTGTTTGCTAGGTTGCGAGATCGAGCAGAGAGGGGGACGCGGGATCCGGCGGCTAGGGCGTACTGTGCTCTGATATCATGTCAAACGTGACTCAAAATGATTTTCATTACATTGAACAATAAAAACCCTCTATATATATAGAGGGTAATACAAGAGGAAACAAAAAATAAAACATGAAAAAATCATTAGTTCAAACAAAAATAATGCTTAGAGGGTTCAGCCGAACACCTAGAGCACCGAAGAAAGAGGCCTCTGCGTCCTGGACGTGTCGTCTTCTACTGAAAGGTTGTTAGCTGAGGTTGATTGAGGGAGTACAGGTGTTAATGGCTTTCTGGAGAGGGGGCAGATCCCACGCTGCTCTAGGCGAAGGAAGCATGCACGAAGAGGTGATGCGTCGTCGACTTGCAAGGACAAGAGATGAAAAGCCCTAATCCCCATTGTGCGAGTCGTGGGAGAGATGCGATTTTTAACACCGACGGGCTGATGCGACTCGTATTGAAGTGGAGCCTACATAACGCTCCTAATCGATCATGCGACGAGAAGGGAAAGTTGTTGCGAGGCTTATATTATAAGGGAAATTTAGTATTACGACAAAAACGTCATTCCTCTTTAATCTGATAAATATACGCGCTACACCCTCGCACAAATACTAAAAATGCGCCGACACCAAAATTCATAACTTAATTATATTAAGGTTACATTGAGAAATTTATCGTAAGAGATATAGATACCTCGATCAAAGTTGGCGTTGTTCGTAACCATTCGAATCGAATCCTATAATTTACGAATATTCATATTAAAATTTAGGGTGTTACAAGTTTGACCTCAAATATACTGCACGATGATGTTTAAGACAACGTTTGGCGCGACTTATCGCAACTTATTTGCTCCGATGAGGTTGGATAAAATCATCATTGTATGTTTGGTATGACAAATGTTATTACCGTTACCAAGAAAAGAAACTAGTATGGGGCATAAGATTTTGGTATGACAATGACATTTTTGTCCAACCTCACCAAAGCAAATAAGCCGCGTCAAACACAACCTAAGTTGGAACAAAATCCACCTAACAAGTGGAGCGATAATAAGCATCGTCCAACGAAACCAAATCCATTGAGTCATATGGATTGATGAGGTTAGTTGTCACCTACAAGTAGCTTACCAAGGGATCAACTTATCTAGATCAACATTTAAACAAAGCAATGTCATTAAAAAAAAATCATAAACATGTCAAATAAACGAGTACAAATTCGGGCCACTTTATATTTGAACAATTTACACAAAGATGTGCTTTAAAGACTTAAGACTCTGCATGGACTACAATGAACAGGTTGATACAGAATACTCATCCAAAATAAAGAACAAACTGGATTTATTGATTACCTTCAATGAAAATGAAAATTTGGTCCTGCCATGCTCCATTATTTTAAATAGCTCCCTAGTTGCTCTAGGGACGAGTCCAGGATCACTCTCTGTACCATAAATTGTGAATTTCTTACCACAACTGGTTTGACCATAGGCAAATATGCAGACATTGTACCCGTCAACTGCAAATTGTACCAGATACTGCACATCATCAAAAAAAGAAAAAAATATATATATATATATATTCCATTCAAATGCTGGTAATAATTGATATCTAATAGAATACATGATGTAAGGCTGTAGTGATTAAAAAATGTATAATAATAGGAAAAATCTAAAATGGCTATTAGAAGACAAAAAAACGATTTCAAGCTAGACGCATAATGGTCCTACCGGGGGATAATGGATGAACCCTAAATGCAATAATACGAATCGGAGAAATTTTAAGTTTACAATAATAAAAACCTGTATGCATCCAAATACAAAGATAGGCCATAGTGTTGAAAGTCAAGCTACCTTAGTCTCACCGGGGGATACTGTATCCCTTGCTTGGATGTATTATTACAATTTAAAATCTATTGGAAGGTAGAGAACCGGGGGAGAACACTTCCAAAAAACCTATAAAGGTGCTTTCTTAACATTAACACGGTATCAGAGGCAATGAATCCCCCATCAGCATCAACCCGAAGGCTCGATCGTTTGGCCACTTCCCTAGTTCTCTCATCGTCCTCGATCAATCGATCTCTTGTCCCTCCGCCTTCGTCGTATCACAGTTCCGCGCCCTATCACGTCCTCGGGAAGCCTCATCGAGCAGTGGTGGGCCTTCATTCTGGTCTTAGGAGTTGCGTACGTTGTCAAGCCCTCTGGAGTTTTGTCTTGCACCTACTACTCGATCATGTCGTTGTTGTTATAGCAGCAAATCCACATGCACTATTAACAGGGACCAGACTCAGGGCAAGATCAGGGAAGATCGTCTTCCCCTCTATCTTTAATTGTTCTGATCTAGTGCCAACTCATTCGATTGATTTTCCTTTTCTTCCTACTGCTGTATTTTTCTATCCTTTTGTTGTCGCTTTAAGTTGCTTTTGCCCTATGATTGCTGAAAGGGAGATCTTGTTTTTGTGTGCTCTTATGGAGGGAAAGTCAAAGAGTGTAAATGCTAGAGAAGGGGTTGTTGATCAACCTAAATACTATGGTGGAGGAAGTTCAGATATGGATTTCACTAATGGCATGACTCACATCAAACTGAATGGGAAAAACTACCTTCTATAGGCGCAACCTATGTAGATATTCATTGATAGCTGTCGAAAACTTGTGTATTCTACTGGATCCAAACCTGCTCAAAGCACGGTCGGCCACTCTTAGGAGGAATGGAATGCTGAGAATCATACGATGATGAATTGGCTTGTCAACTTTATGGAACCCAAGATTGCTAGTCAGCTCCTATTTTGTCAGACTGCTAAGAAAATGTGGGAATTATTTGAACAAAATCATTCAAAACTTGTCAAGGATCTATCAACTTCAAAGTTCAAACTGAATAGATACATATGATGATTATGAATGACTTTGAGAAGTATTATAACAAACCGACTCATAAGTGAGCAGAAATTGATCAATACTCGATCATTCAAACCATTGAGGATTACAAGACTGAACGTATGCAATGCAGGATATTTGAGATGGTCTATGACCTTCCTTCAGAATTTGATTTCAAAAGAGTACAAATATTAGGAAGAGATTATGTTCCTGATTTAGAGACTGTTGTCTCTTCCATTCAAGGAAAAGCTAGTCGTACAAACTTTCTTCGTACTGATGTGCATGCGGGATATGACAAATGTGCCACTGTAGCTAAACAAAAGATGTGGAATTCTAGAAATATAAAACATGAAGATAAGAGTAAGATGAAGTGTCCCTAGTGTGAGAAGGGAAACGGAAAGAACAAGTGTTGGGACTTCCATCCCAACTTGGTATTTTCGGGTTAGTGTCGTGGCACTGATGGAAGGTATGTGAGATCACCAAAGACTATGTAAGACACATTGGAGAATACAAGTCACCTTATGACGGAAATAAAAGTTTAATTTTGGAGCTAAAAGCCCTGAAAGACATTGTTGGTAGACCTTCTGGTACAGACTTGTCTGGTACCGCTTCTCATGTTCAAACTACTTCTCTATGTGCTATGAAGTTTACAACTCCTTAGATCATTGACTCGAGAGCTTCTATCCATATGACAGGATCTTTTAGTGGAATTATTTTTGTCATTGTTACATCTGGTAATGTTAAACATGTTGATGGGTCTTCTGCCTCGGTAACTGGTAAAAGGGATTATCCAAATCTCACCTAAAATTTCCTTCAAATATGTAGTTATTGTTCCATCTTTTCCAACCAACATGTTTGACCTAAAATTTCCTTCAAATATGTAGTTATTGTTCCATCTTTTCCAACCAACATGTTTTATGTGAGCAGTTTAACAAAACAACTGAATTGTGTTATTACCTTCTTTTTTTTCTCATTGTGTTTTCTAGGCCATAGAAGTGGGAAGACGATTGGTGGTGGACATGAGTCAGGTGGTGTTTAAGTTATGGACAATAGTCTTGCTTTTGGTGCTCAGAAATCCACAAATACTGATCGATAGATGTTGTGGCATAGAAGATTTAGGCATGCCATTTTGAAAACTTTGAAGTCTGCTTTTCCTAACTCATTTGATGTGACTGAAAACAGAATTGACAGACAGTCTTGTGAATTTCCGGCTTCGGAAAGGGGTGATTGAAATAGGGATTCTTTTCTTCACTCAATTTTTCAATGCCTCTTAAAATGAACCCTCTATCCATACTAATAGACTAAGGAAACATCATGAATGATCATGATTCTCCAATCATAACGTCCCTCAATTAAAACAAAATAAAAATAAGAAAATACGCAAAATAACTGAATTCACGGATCGTCGATCCACACAAAACACACGACTTCGATCGTCGTGTAGGCCAACGAGTGACATGACCCTCATCAATCTCCCCCACCTTGAAAGAATTCATCTCCATAAATGAGGATGAGCATGTTTTAATCTGAAGGTGAGGTGAATACCTCTAGCTATGATGGTGTCTTAAACTTGTGGGTCAGACTCAAGGGTGCTACTACCACGGAGGTTAGAGACGGTATCGCTGAAGCTGAAGTTGACAATCGAACTGAGAATTGTATTGTTGAAGTTGGCGTCAAAGTTGAAGGTGGTGCTTCTTCAATAAGAGATACTGTTGAAGATGTCAGAGTAGAGAAAATCGATGTTGATGATGGAATTGTTGTTGTCGTCGACGTCGAGAACGATGATGGTGTTGATGCTAGAAATCACACTGCTGTAGATGGCGCTAAAGGATAATGATAACAGTACTACTGCGGAAGAAGTTGGATGATCAATCGTGTCAAAGGCTGGAGTTGTACTATAGTAGCAAATGTCTGGGGTTGTAACAAAGTAAGAGGTGAAAGTTGGGGTTGAGGAGCTAAAATTGCGGGTGACGAAGGGTACATATAGATGCGTGGCTCAAAGAATTTAGTCAAATTTTTAATGTTGAATAAAGGGGAATTCTCATACTCTGCATAATACTTAGTTCGTAAACATTTATTTCAATCCTTTTCATAACAGTGTAAGGACTCACACGCTTGACATTTAATTTTCGAGCAGTTCCGTTGGGGAACCTATCAACACATATACGGACCATAACTTGTTCTCCTTCTCTAAAACTTTGTAATTTCTTATTGCTATCAGCACACGACTTATAAATATTATTATAGCAAGTAATCTTACGCCAGACAAACTCATGTATGAATGTATGATATACAATGATGATAAACGATGGTCGACGGACTCTACAAATCTACTATGCAGAGGCTCTACAACCCACCATATTTCATTCCAGAGGGCAATAGTTAGGTTGTACAGTGAAGGGGTGTAAAAAATTCATTGTGGGTGAGATGATCACTTAAATAATCACTCAAGGTGTCAACACAAATAGTGATGAACTCAAACCCTAGGCTATAAATAGTGGCCACGTCCTTAATTAGGTGTGGTTTATCTGGAGGCTCTTTAAGTTGAGTGTAGAAATACTCGTGAAGTGAGAGAATCACTCATACGAATGTGTGAGACATTGACACTGGGATGTCACTTTATGCCGTGTTGAATGCATCCACAAAGGAAAAAATTTGCCAATTGGCTCATTTGGGGGTATAATAAAATTCATCGCAGATGCGATGAGTTCTAAAATTGGTTCCCCGTATAGAGGGACTGCCATCAGAAATAAGTGGATAGCCACTACAAAGTCAATGCTAAACTCAATTTTTACTTCGGACACTCACCAAATAACTCAAAGTGATTTAGATAATATTTCATGTCTAAGAGTCAATAGTTAAAGGCATAAAGACTTGACAAACAACAAAAGAGTAGGCGACTCTACAAAACTTAATACTCAAGACTCTCCACAAAATGATGTTAATTGTAGTAACTTCTCCTACCATAATAAGGTCGTGTCAAAGGATCAACACAACCTCTATGGATAATGGGTCGGGGATGAGGATAATCAAAATAGTAAGAAGATTTTCTCGAAGGAACTTTATTGACTCGAACATAGATGGATTATGGTTCCTCAAATAGAGGATCAGAGAAGCAACGATTACTATGATATGGCATGGGGTGACATATAGACTCTGTCCTGCATATTCTAAGACTAAGCCAAAACAAATAATACGAATCAAACAAAATTTAAGCTTGCAATAATAAATTTATTTATATGTCCAAATACAAGATAAGTTACAGCAATTAAAGCTTAGCAAACAAGGAAACACGTGAAGTCGTATACATGTAAAAGATCTTGAAATCAAATAACTAAGTAAATCAAAGCGTATAATGTTTCGAAACATGGAAACAAAATTTACAAACAAATATTCCTCGAGTAGAAAACTAAAATGAGATTCAGCACAAAATAAATGATTTCCAACTAGAGAGCTTAAACAACTAGGTAGTAGAGGGCTTGGTGGGTTATCAAAAAACTTCAATGGGCAAAATAGGTGGCAAAGGGCTGAATGAGTGCCCCCAGGGAAACATGATGTGCTGGAGTCAGACTATTTCAAGGATGGATGTCCTGGACAATATTGAGTTGGGCTGATGGTGGCTATTTCAGGAGGCTGTGGCTGGACAAGAGTGAGTGTTGACTACACTTCCAACGGCTGATCCCAAAGCTGAATGAACTTCTGGAGACCTGAAAGGGCTGGGCAGTAATTTTCTGGAGGCTGTGATGAATTTCCAGTAGTTGGGCCAATTTTGAAGGGATTCTGGGAAGCTGGGAATTGAGGATTCACGCCACAAAGAGCTAGGTTTAATTCCAGAATGCTAGAATTTGAGATTGGATGGGAGCCAGGGCAGTATTGAAGCAACCTTGGGTCGAAGTAACTTAATTCCAGTGGCTGGAGTTGAAACTGGGAAGGGTGGGAGAGTGAGAAATTATTTCCAGAGACTGGAGTGGAGTCCTAGATGGTAAGGGCAGGATGAAGGGAGAAAATAAGGAGCTTGAGGAGATTTCCAGAAGTTAGGGGCTCCTGAAAGGTAGTTGAGGCTACATGGGAGTGAGGATGAGTGGTTCCACATGAGAGATGGAAATGCTGCTGAATGAGGGGTGAGCCTCAGTTAAGGGGCTGAGAGGGTGGTTCCATGTGCGGATTTTGTGAAGTTAGTGGAGGAGTGGAAAATGGGTGATAGAAAGAAATTACAGGGAGAGGCCTAAATTATAGTATAGTGGGGAATGTGGGGTAGTTGGGCTAATGGAAAGGTGATTATGTTGGTGGTTGGAGGGGTGAGTGGCCGGAGGTGGCGAGACGTGATCGTTGGAGGTAGTTTTCGACTATCGCCAGAAAAATGAAATTAAAGGGTATTTGCAGGGGGGGTGATGCAGGACGGACGTCACACCCGCCTGCCACCCTGGCGTCCCACCAGGGGGCCCACCATGGCGTTGCACCATGGTGACTTTATCAGGCCCACGGGCCATACACCCAACCCATCCCCGGCCCCACAACAGAGCCGATAGGTTGTTGAGGCCGGGGCTAGATCCCCGGACCTCCTTGATAAAGAACTTTCTCGTGGATCAGTTGGTGATGAGAACTCGCATGAGAGTTCTTTATCAAGGAGGTCGGGGGATCTAGCCCCGACCTCAACAACCTCAACATACTCTCTTGCGGAGTATGTGAAGTAGTTTTGGGAGGGATAAGTCTAACCTACTCTATTGGTGTTGGAGGGAGTGGGGAAGGCAGGCCAAATGGAAAGGGGAGGTTCGGGATAACTTCCAAGCTTCGACACTTGGATTTTCCAGCTCCGGCATTGGGTGATCGAAAGGAGGATTCTCTTCTTCACTCAGTCATTCGAAGCTCTCCAAATAAACACTATTGATACTTATAGAATAAGGGCTCGTTTGGCATGGCGTTTCCCGTGCGGTTGCGTGGACCGCCCCACGCAGTCGCGGACACCGCTCGTTTGGCAGGTTTGGCATGTGAGGCGGGATCCGCCTCGCCCCCCAAAAATCAGCAGTTTCTTGCATATTTCTTCTATGCGGAAGAAACCACAGTCGTGATTGCCTACCCACAGATTTAACCCATGGGAAATAAGTCCTGCCAAACCGAGCATAAGGGGATTCATGGACAGTGATGATTAGCCGATCATGACGTCCCTCAAATACAACAAAATAAAATCATAAAATACAGAAAAATAACTAAAACTCACGAATTAACAATCTGCACAAAATAGACAGCTTCGATCGTCGGGTACCCCTATGAGTGACGTGATCCCCATCAAACTCCCTATAAGGAAACCCCCACCTCCTTCTAGTGAGAAATCTACGTGCTACTTACCAAACTCCTATGTATGTCGTGCTAACTCCTACTTCTGCCTGCATCGAATCCTCCCTTTCTGATAGTAGCGGAGGCTATTGTAACACCTCAATTTTCTCAAGTACAATTGTGAAGCTAGGAGGATACAGCGCCCCACGATGGAGGTACCGCTAGCGGTACCAATCCAGGAACTAGTTCAATTTTGGGAGTCCTTTGGCTACCGCGTCTCTCAGTAGTGCTACCACAACATCATACCCTTCAGGAAAACTCAATCTAGGTGTCCAACAAACAAGGGACTACATCCGCGTGGCAGGCTATCGCAACATGATAGCTCGCAGATGGCCCAATATGTTTTACTCTTGTGATTTTGATCGTTCGATCATATTGATGGCCGATCTGACGACCACGATATCCGCGTCCGGAGGTTATAGGAGGGGTCGACAACCTAAACTTCAATTTTTATATCGATTCTTTCTTTCGGCTCAAGTCATAAGGGGGAAAAAGAGGGTTGACGCTCATGTGAAGGAGTGGCGCCAGAGCTCCACCACTTGGATCAACGAGCCGTCGTCGGAGAAGAATTGTTTTGGACGTTGTGGTTGACCATTACCCAAACTTCTCAATATTTAATGGCTCTGATGCACGCTCTTAGGATAACAATCCACTCCTTCCGGTCAATAAGACAAGTATTTAAGTTCTTTCAATCTTTCTATGCATTTCCCTCTTGATTAGTGACTGTGTGAAACCGATATCGAGGTATGTGACTATTGGATTTTCTAAGAGGTGACACATCACAAGCGTGCAGCGGAATAATTTTTAGAAAAACCAAAAATAACCCTGCATCTTGCGAAAACCATGATTCAAGGAAATAAAATAGCAGGTAAATGTGCCGGAATCGAGTCTCAACTCGATCGGGCTTCTTCAGAAATTTTCGTGCTTGAATCGGAGTCAAATCCGATTGACTCTTTCTCTTATGCCTGATTCGAAATCAGCAACCTGTTTGTCTTCTTCGTTTGAGTCCACAAGAACACAAAACTAGATATGTGTCTTTACGGGATATTCACACTAACATCGAGAAGAACATTGTGCTTTCGTCAAACGATAGCAGGCTTGAGGCTGATCGGCTTCTTCTTTTCCACGAACTGCTAGGATGGATTCAAAGAGAGGATAACCGACGCTAGAGTTCCAGTTCACAAAATGGACTACCGTCGTCGAATTCACCGCTCTGAACACTTTAGAAAAGGGGTCGGGTGAATAGTAAAACTTCTTTCTTACATAACCCTAGAACCTGAAATTAAATCTATATATAATTAACAGAGAACCGGTTTAGAAACGGGTGAACCGGGTTCAGGGTTTAGAAACGGGAGAAAAAGTTGTCTTTGGTTGTGTCGACTTGATATATAGTTGATATACATTATATCAACTAGATGTTTAGTCGATCGCCCTGATGTCGAGACATCTTCAAGGAGATATACACTATATCGTCTAGATGTCAAGGCGATCGACTAGAAGGTTATGCTACTTCAAGGAGATATACAGTATATCGGCTAGAAGTCTAGACAATCGACTAGAAGTTCAGACTACTTCAAAACAATATATACTATATTGGCTAGAAGTCTAGACAATCGACTAAAAGTCTAGATAATCGACTAAAAGTCTAGACTACTTCAAGGCGATATACACTATATCAAATAGAAGTCTAGACAATCGACTAGAAGTTCAGACTACTTCAAGGTGATATACATTATATTGTCCAGAAGACTAGACAATCGACTAAAAGTCCAGACTATTTCAAGTCGATATATACTATATCGGCTTAAGGTTCAAGTCAACAATGTTCAAATCGCCAGACCATCAAGTCGATCCACTTAAGCTCTAGTCGATAACATTCCAGTCGACTGAAGTCAAGTGACTTCCTCCTCCTCTACCTCAGGCAAGTTTTGGAGACCACCTTGCCTCGGGATTCTTCTTTCCCATCCAGAGAATATTGAAGCATCTATTTTCTTCAGGTGGTGAATTGGTACTCCTTTGTTCATGGCAAATGTGATTTTGTCCAACTGATTCAAGTATAGGCTGATAATCCTTCCAAAGTTGAGTGTTCAGAAACTATCCTATATCCTTCCAAATAACACTGCAACCCAGTCTATTCTCTTTCGACATATGATGGCGACTAGAATCTTGAACATGTCCGAGGAGAGATAATCATGGGATCCAGTCTTACACAACAGAACTTTCCAATGATATTGGAAAGAAGTTTTCCTTCGTCATTCATCCCTTCTCGCTTGACTGCTTTCATACCTCTTGGAAGTCCACAGAATAGCAGAGCCCTTGAGAAATCACTGTCTTCTAACTGATCTTCCTCTTCACACACTAGCAGTCATAAATACCTTGTGAGTAAAGAAGCTTTCACTTTGACTCGGACTTGCCTGACTTCGCTTTTGATTACTGTATCTTCCCTGCGGAGTTTGGCATATTGGAAGAACTCCAGAACGTCCTTGTCCAACACTTTGCAAGGGTGTTCGAGGACGTAGGTGAGAACGACTGATTCCAACATAAGGATTACATTACGAAACTTATCTGTGGCCGTAGAGAAACCTGTACGAACAAGCTCTCCCCCAACGAGCAAGCTACTAGTACCTCTGGGAGCCATTGAGAAACCTTGAAGTCCAGAAGATTGAACGAGACAGAGAAGATGACGCGCTGCAGTCGCGGAAGTAGAAGTGGCGGACGGGAAAAAAACCGACGGGATTCAGACTTAAATTTCGACGATGTGAAGATGTTTTGCCCCGAAAATCTTATATATATATATATATTTAAAGTTTCAAGACATGAGAAAACGATGCGTACCTTAAACCGGCGACTCTTCGGATCAAATACAAGAAATGACCTAAGTACGATTTGTCGAAATCCCTCGGAAGCCGAGCAGAATTCGTCGAATATCGCCTAAATTTGTTGAATAGCAACGGATGATTTCGACGAATCGGCGAGATTCCACGAGAGTGACTCGACGAATTTGCCTTGGTATATTTTGAGTTCTATGAGATGTACTCCACCGAGAGATTTTTTGTCTCCTTAGCCGTCTTCAAGAGTCCTTGTTGAACATGCCCAGTTCCATTTTGAAGAATGAGAACTTGCCCTCGTCCAGCGGCTTCGTGAATATGTCTGCAACTTGCTTATCCGTAGGGACATAGCTGAGAATTATGTCCCTGTTCTCCACATACTCCCGGATGAAATGATATTTGATTTTGATGTGCTTTGTCCGGCTGTGAGAGACTGGATTATTTGCAATTGTAAAGGAACAGGAGGAGTCGCAAAACATCGGAATCTCCTTGAATTGCAAGTTGTAGTCTTTTTGTTGATTCCTAATCCATAGAAGTTGTGCAACAACTACCAACAAAGATGTACTCTGACTCGGCAGTGGAGGATGTCACACAATTTTGCTTCTTGCTGCACTATGAAATAAGCCTTCTTCCGAGGAATTGGCAAGTCCCGGAAGTGGTTTTCCTGTCATCCCTGCTTCCTGCAAAATCAGCATCTGAAAAAACAATTAGCTCGACGTCATTACTTCTTGGGTAGCATAAGCCAAGATTTGGTGTACCCTTAAGATATCTCAAAATCCTCTTTACAGCGGTGTAATGAGATTATTTAGAGTTCACCTGAAATCTAGCGCACACACATGTTGAAAACATTATGTCAGGTCTACTAGCAAGGACCCAATTATACTACTGTACTTGGTTTCATCAAAAGATTTCTCTTTCTCGTCTATGTACAGAAACATAGTTGAACCCATTGGAGTCCTCATCGATGTTGTGTTCTCCATTTCGAATTTCTTAAGTAACTCTTTGGTGAATTTCATCTGAGAGATGAAAATTCCATTTTCAGATTGTTTCACCTGAAGTTCTAAAAAATATTCAGCTCTCTCATACTGCTCATTTCAAACTTCTTTTGCATTAGTTTAGAAAATTTCATGCAAATGTGGTCCTATGTAGAGCCAAAAATAATGTCGTCGACATATATTTGCACTAGCAAAATCTTGTCTTTTACTTCCCTAAGAAATAATGTTTTATCTATCTTTCCTCTTGCGAACTTGTTCTCAAGAAGAAAGCTAGACAGTGTCTCATACCAAGCACGAGGAGCTTACTTTAAACCATACAGAGCCTTTTTAAGAAAATATACATAATCAGGGAAAGTTGAGTCGACAAAACTTGGGGGTTATGCTACGTATACTTTCTCTTTTAGATCGTCATTGAGGAATGCTAACTTCACGTCCATTTGATAGACTTTAAAGCCTTTGTGAGCAGCATATGCAAGGAACAACCTGATCGTTTCGAGTCTGGCCACTGGGGTAAAGGTCTGATCGAAGTCGATCCCTTCTTCTTATCTGTACCCTTGAGCTACAAGTCTGGCTTTATTCTTTATAATTACTTCATTCTCGTCCAGCTTATTTCTGAATATCCATTTGGCACCGATCACGTTCTGTCGTTTGGGCCTGGGCACCAACTCTCAAACCTTTCACCTTTCAAACTGGTTGAGCTCCTCTTGCATATCAATTATCCAAGAGCCATCCTTGTTTGCTTCTACAAATTTCTTTGGCTCAACTTGAGACAGGAAGCTAAGATGTAGAACTTCGTTAGTGGTACCTCTTCTGGTTCTTACACTGTCGTCTGGCTCTCCAATGATCAGATCAACAGGGTGATCTCTTAGGTGTTTGGACACTAGATTCCATCCTCTCCCACCAGCAGGTTCTGCCACATCAATTGCATCTCCTGTAGGTTGAGGTAGCTCTTCATCTAGTAGTTCTTCTTCCACCACACTTAGATCGACGACGTTGACTGAGCTTGGAGCATATTCATTGACTGCTTCTTCCAAGCTTAATTCCTTTAACCTGACACCTGCATCTACACCAATAACACTAGACGAGCTGCTATGGAGCATGCTTGTCTCATCAAATACAATATTTATAGACTCTTCTACAACCAGGGTTTTCTTGTTAAAAATCCTATATGCCTTACTATGACTACTATAACCTACGAAAATACCTTCAAAACACTTTTCACTAAACTTCGTACGATAATACTTCTCATTGTTAAGTACGAAGCATTTACTGCCAAAGATCCTAAAGTAAGACACAGTCGGTTTTCTGCCCTTCAACAGTTCATAGGGAGTCTTACAATGGCTTTTGTCGATTAATGCTCTGTTTTGTACGTGTCAAGCTGTGTTGACTGCTTCGGCCCAAAAGTACTCTAGTAGTGAAGAGTCATTCAATATAGTTGTACATGCTTCAATGAGGGTTTTATTCCTTCTCTCGACAACTTCATTTTGTTGTGGAGTACGTGGAGAGAAAAACTTATAAAGGACACCTTGACTTCCACAGAATTCTGTCATGGCCCCAGACTCAAATTCTATTCCATGATCACTTTTGATTTTGACCACGGAGCAGTTCAATTTGTTCTGAATTTGCCTAACAAAATTAGTGAAAGTCTCGAAAGTGTCTGACTTGTGTTTTAGAAAGAACACCCAAGTAAAACGAGAATAATCATCAACAATGACCATCGTATAGACTTTATCTCCTAAACTGTGAATTGGCATGAGACTGAATAAGTCCATGTGAAGTATAAACTTCTAGAAGAATCTTTTTCAGTAATGCCCTTAAAGATAACACGTGTATGCTTACCTATTTGACATGCGTGACATGGACTTTCTTTAATGCACTTAATGCGGGGTCATCACACACTAAGTTTTGACAAAATAGCATATTAATAGTTTTGAGAAAATAGCATATCAATAGTTTTGAAATTAATATGTGCTAATATCTTGTGTCAGGTCACAGAGAGACGCACTATCTTTTGCCAAAAAACATACTGGTGTAGAATTGTCTAAACATAAAAAATTAAAGCAGAAAATATTTCTACTCCAAGTGTCTGTTAAGACTGTCACCAAATTAGCAGACGATTTAATCAGACACTTGTCCTTGTATAACTCAACAATATAACATTTATCGCATAATTAGCTTATGTTGATTAGATTATGTTGTAATCCTTTAACATATGTCACTATTGTGAAGGAGACTATACCGTTAGTAATCATATCGTAGCCTTTAGTGATTCCCCGGTCAGACCCTCCAAAGATGACTTTTGGACCGTCTTCGACTGCGGTATATTCTTGCAATAGGCTTCTTGTCCCAATCATGTGCCGAGAGCATCTACTGTCCAAATATTAGATTGGAGTTTTGTTGGCCTTTGAACATACCCGCAATCATAAATCATTTTCCCTTAGAAACCCAAACAGATTTGGGTCATTGGGTCCTTGTCAGTTTAACACCACTAGGAACATTAACATTACGAGTGGTCTGTCTCGCACAGTTAACTAGTGGAGTTTCAATTTTTACTGGATGAAACTAACAATCTACGACAAAGTGATCAATATTATCGCAACACCAACAGTCAAACTTGTTGTATCTTCTCTTGTACTTCTGCTTTACCTTTTGAACGGGAGGTCTAGTAGAGGCAACTGACTTGGAGGTGGAAGTCTCATAATTACAACAAACACAAGACTTTTTTGTCTTCTTTGCCTTGGGGACAACAGTTTTGGCTTTCGGAGCTTTCTTAAAATTTGGTCTATGAACATATGGACCATACTCTTTAAGAGTTATTTCTTCATATGGTGTCTTCAAAGCACTAGCACCAAAGTCTCGGGGATGGGTCCATCCTTGGTAGTGCTTTTTAGACTCTACATACGTTGTCCTAACAAAGTGACTATAGGATGTCTCAAAGTCGTATTTATTTGTGGGAAAGATTACCTTCTTAAAAGAGGGTTGACTTTAAGGTGTCTTCCCTTTGCCTTTGGTTTCATCTCTCTTAGTAGTCTTACCTTTCTCAGCTAAGTGGCCAAGAGCACTACCTTTCTTAGGAGCAGAGAATTCATCAATGAGAGGAAGAATGGTCTTTGGCTTAGAGTAACTTTCAACAAGTTTCCTTTCCACCAAGAGCTTTTCTTCTAGCTCATCTAAGTATTTCTCCTTCTGGCTTAATAGTTCAGCAGAGCATTTTAATTCCTTTTTCAAGGAGTGAACTTCATCTCTGAGAGGAGTTAATTCAGCAATTTCCTCCTTTAGTAGTGATTTCGCTGTCTTGAAAGAAGCAATCTCTTTTGATTGATTTTTGACTACCTTGTGTTATTTATCAAAGACTCTCAAAAGTTCTTGATGTTGAGTCATCAAGTCAGAATCAACTTCCTCCGAAGAATAGTCTTCATGATCATTAGTGGAAGTTTCAGATTCAGAGAGCATTGTGTCAGAGTTTACCTTCCCGTTGAATTGGGAGTCGTCTACTTCCTCATCTGATTAAGCCATGAGCCCGAAACAAGCTTCTTCAATTTCAGAGCTTAACTCACTTGAGTCACTGTCGCTAAGAGTCTTTGACTTCTTTGCAACGAAGCTATTCTCTTCCTTCCTCTTACCTTTGAAGGATCTCTTATCTTATTTCATGGATCCTTCTTCTTATACGGACACTCTGCAACCACGTGTTCTGTCTTATTGCAACAATAACAAACTATGTCAGAAGAAGAATATTTGTTCAGTTTAGACTTATACATGTCATCTAGGACCCTCAATTATAGCTTTTCTTGGACCGATCACCATCACGATGTGATCTTCTGAAATCAGAGGAGGATTGATTTTTCATTTGCCTCCTCTTGCTGAGCAGTCTTTTGAACTACTTGGAGATTAGCGAGAATTCTTCATCAGACAATTCAAAGTCTGACGTGCTTGGCTCAGAATTTTCTTGGTCATCAGAAGTTCATGTCGTTACTAGTGATACAACTTTATATTTTCTTGACCCTTCGGCCTTCAGAGCTACCGACTTCTCTTTGCTTAAAGTCTTGCTGTTTTGCTTCCCTTTCTTTCGAGTATTCATTTGTAGTTCATAGGAGATGAGCTTTCCGAAAAGATTTTGGAGATCAATCTTAGACAGCTTTCCAAATTCCCTAATGGCTACAACCATGGTGTCCCAGTCTTTTGTCAGGGATCTTAAAAATTTGTCGTTGAACTCACCATTAGTAAATGAACGACCATAGTTTCTGAGGCCGTTGACGATCTTAAGAAATTTTTTAAAGCTGTCTGTGATTGTATTACTTGAGCCTTGCTTGAACGCCTCGTATTCTTGATTAAGTAAAGATCTCTGATCGTCTCTAACTTCTTCAGTTCCTTCCATGAGAACGACGAGACAACCTCACATCTCCTTGGCAGTTTTGCAGTGGAATAGATTTTACAGCATTGAGTCGTCCACTGCACTGACTATAATATTTTTTGCCTTTTTATCCAAGGAGACTAGAGCTATTTCGTCATTGGTCAAGTCCATCATTTTCTTTGGAATCATAACAGTAGGATTCAAGGCAGATGGCTGTGTAGGAATGTGAGGTCCTTCTTCAACAATCTGAAAAATGCGCGGATCAGCAGCTTCCATGTAGAATCTGACTATCTCCTTCCACATGGGGAAGTTCTCCTAAGTGCACACCGGCAACTTTATTGAAGACATATCCTTGTTTCTGTCCATTGCAGTTAAGCGGATTCTCTTGACACTAGACAGAGATTTTGTTCAAGGTGTTAACCTTAAATCAAACAACACCCATCTGATACCAAATTAAAAGTGTCTAGTGGTCAACCTAAAACACCTAGAGGGGGGTGAATATGTGAGTTCTGCATCATATAGCGGAATAAAAATTTGTACAAAAACAAAAACACAGAAACACAAAGAATTTATAGTGGTTCCCCGAGTTGGGTACGTCCACTGTCCCGCCTCGCCTATCTACCACGAAGGGCTAGGTTTGGCTACTTCACCTTTATCTCAAATTGAAAACAATCTTACACCTCGAAGACTCAACTCCTATAACTCGGAGACAACTCTCTTACCACTCGGAGAATAACCTCTCCTAGAACTCGGAGAACCTCTCCTACAACTCGATCCTAAAATAAGGATCTACAATTCGGAGGTAAAACCTCCTACAATAGTATAAAAGATTTACACAAACAAAGATTAAAAATAATCTTCTTCAGATCTGAAATCTTAAGTCTTCCTTTCCTCTGAAATATAGAACTTGACAATCTTGAGGAGAAAGAAAATCTGAAATCTTTAAGGTCTTGATCTGAACATACGGATCAACTAGATCTGAGTAGTTTGAGAACCTTCAAAGATCAAGGATCTAGTAGACACGCTTGATGAAGAACGAATCGTGCATCACGTCTTTGTCGGCCGAGAGTATCGTGAAGAACGAAAAGAAGGTCGACGAGAGTTGTTCTTGGAATTTCTCGATTTGAACTTGTAAATGCACGATTAGGGATTCTCGAAATCCACCTTAGGTATTTATAGGAACTCCTCTTCTCCAATGGCTAGAAGATTCCTTCTATATCGAAAAATCCGCGAGTTACTGTACATGGCGGTCTAGACGATCAGACTCTAAAATTTGAAAACAGAAGAAAAAAATAAACCCTAAGTATAATTTGTCGAGTAACGTCGAGTATATACCTGTACACTCGTCGAACTGTTTCAAAACTCGACAAAAATAACTTAGACTATTCCAGACAAATCTAACAGATAACTCAACGCTTTACTGAACAGATACTCGACGAATATCGACTAACTTACTCGACGAATTCGACGAGTATCGGCACATACTCTCAACGTATTTGACGTGTTGGCAAAGTGATATTCGACGAATTTGACTTGGAGAAATCCAGAGAAGTAAATTTGAGAACTCAAGGCAGATCCAATGAGTCTCGACGAATTCATTGTGTATCGACATATATATTCGACGAATTCGACGAGTATACATGAAGATACTTGATGATTTTTACTTAACTGATTTCCAAGAACTCAGAGAATATTCCCTAAGTAAATACGACGAATTCGACGAGTGCCAGTAAATATACACGACGAATTCGGGAGTATACATAAGTATACTCGACGAATTCGACGAGTATTCACTACTATACTCGATGAATTTTACTTAGAGAAAAATTCTGCTCTTCTGAATGCAGCAACTTGTCCTTCCTCGATTCTTCTAATGTACTTGAAACAGAAGTACACCCCAATAGAGAGATTGCACGTGAGTCAACACATTGACCTACATAATGAAAAATTACATTGTATAATTCTGTGTTTCATGACCCACTATAACCTGACATTGGGTTGTACTTAACAAAATAGTCCTACAAGCACATAACTAAATAGACAGTATCAAATACAATCTCAATTCATCTTATTTCAAGCGACACTTCTTCAAATCAGGGTCATTGTGGATAGAATAGCCAACACAAATTCATATAACAAAAGAATATGTCATAAATATAAAAGAAGAAATGCATAGTACAATTCATCACTTGAATATATATTCGACAAATACAAAATGCACAACTCTCACTAGAGTTGATAATTTGATATCTAATACTCATTGATATAGTATGACAATCGTGCTTCCTTTGTTAAAGAGTCTTCATCAGAGGATCCGCTATATTCTCCTCAGTCGGTACTCTGCATATGCTCACATCTACTCGATCGACAATTTATCGAATAAAATGGAACCGCCGAAGTATGTGCTTGTAGCGCTGATGAGATCTAGGTTCCTTATCATGTGCAATGGAACCGTTATTGTCACAGTAAAGAGTTATCGGATCAACAATGCTAGAAACTATATCAAGCTCGCCGAAGAATTTCCTAATCCATTAGAACTATTTCGCCGTATTTGCAGTTGCGATATACTCAGCCTCTGTTGTTTAATCGACAACTGTCTCTTGATTGGAACTTTTCCATCTCACAACTCATTCATTAAGGTAAAACACAACCTGACAGAGACTTTGAGTTATTGTTATTAGTTTGGAAGCTAACATTTATGTAACCCTTTACAATTATCTCTTCCACTCCACCAAATACCAAGAATACAAAGTTATTCTTTCTCAAGTACTTCAGGATATTCTTAACTGTTATCTAGTGACTATCACCCGAATCAGACTGATATCTACTAGTCATGTTCAAAGCGTATGAGATATTGGGTCAAGTACATAACAATGCATACATAATTGATCGAATTACGGAAGCATATGGAATCAACTTCATGTGGTCCTTATCTTTCAAATATTTAGAATACCAGTCCTTTTAGAGACTCACACCATATGACATGTGTATGAATCCTTATTGATCTCAAGCATGTTGAACTTCTTCAACAACTTTTCAATGTATGTACTCTGGGTCAAACCCAGTAACTTCTTCGATTTATCTCTATAAAACTTCAATACCCAGTATGTAAGTCGCTTCACTCAAGTCTTTCATAGAAAAGAAGTCTCATAGTCTATTCTTAACAACTTCCAGGATTGGAATGTCATTCCCAATCAACAGTATATTATCTACATATAAAATATACGAAATACAACAACGCTTCCACTAATCCTCTTATAAACACAACGCTTATCCTTATTCTTTATGAAACCAAACTTTTTTATTCTCTCTTCAAAACAAAAATTCTAACTTGAGAAGCTTACTTCAATCTATAAATGAATCTCTACAACTTGCATGTTTTAGTCGTTTCATTTGGAGACACAAAACAATATGGTTATGTTATATATACTTAAACAAGGAGGTTTCCATTAAGAAAAACGTTTTGACATCTATTTCTCAAATCTCGTAATCGTAGTACGCAGTAATAGCAAGTAGAATTCTGATGAACTTTACCATAATAACAGAAAAAAAAAAGATCTTATCATAGTCAACATCATGAATTTACTTGAAACTTTTAGCCACACATCGCCCTTTGAATGCATGTACATTCTCATCCATATCGGTCTTCTTTTTGAAGACCCACTTGCACTTTATGGGTCGTACACCTTTATGTGGTTCCACCAAGGTCCAAACTTGGTTTATATACATGGAGTCCATTTTAGATTTCAAGCCCTCAAGCCACATCTCGGAGTCCAGTCCATTAATAGCTTCTTGGTAGATTGCAGACTCATCATCATAATCCATAAGCAATATATTGTCTATTTGAGACATGAGAAATGTCACGACCCGTCTCGACGGAAGTCAGAGTGCGCTTCGGGCGGGCCGTGATGCCACAGGCATGGGCGGAAAGGAATCATGCCTGCTAAGGCGGATGCGGTGATACTGAAAATAGTTTTTTTTCTTTTTTTCTTTTTTTTAAAATAGTAATTTGGTTTGAACAATTTATTGAGTATAAATGTACGGAAGCACTTAAAGTTTTAAAATATGGAGAATTAATGCACGTGTAATTTCTTGTAAAATTTAATGCTACACACAGTGCTGAAAAAGAAGTAAATGCAATAATAACAGTAGTGGAAATGTAATAGGTAAGATGATCTAATACATCAAAAATATCCTAGGAGTTGTCCACGGTACAAAAGAAAATGCCTTACTATAACTATTACATGATAGACAAACAGAAAAGGGATCATAGAACCTGATACAGACAACTATAAGTGAAAAACCTCTGAGCAAAGCTGAAACTGAACGAGAAGTAGCTCAAGGAGCAGGCGGCGCAGTCACGAACCCTAAGGTAATTTCAAGACAGAAAGAAAATGCCTTAGAACTTAGAATTTAAACATAAGCAAATTAATTATTTTAAAATGAGAGCAAAAACAACAGACATAATCGAGTACTGATATATCATGTATAAAGCTACAAAACATGTCAAAAACCAGGTCAAACAAACATATCTGAAATATTAGCCTACTCCGGAGTATAGCCTAAAATATATAATTGTAAGTCGCGATCGATGAAGTGTATACGTACTATAGTGGGCGCACATGGCTCACGATCAGATCTGAGTGCAAGTCTTATCGGAAAAGTAAATCCTGCTTGTCGTGACCATGCCAGCAGACAGATGCCCAGTTAGATGCTACAATTCAAGAATTTCGCTTACAACTACGGATTTGTCTTATAGTTCGTCCTTAGGTGATTGTCTACCAAATTTTGTTATATCAACACTTCTTTTTTTAGAGTTCAAAATTTTGTAAAAAAAAAGGAAATTATTTGTAACAGACATGTAAGCAGGTTAAATCTAAAGTTTTGCAAGTGAGAGGGGGTTCTCTACTTGCCTTAAAGTGATGAAAAAAAATGCTCGCGACAGCCAAGTGGCGCAAGCGAGGTTAAAGACTCTAGCTACACATGTTCGACATGAAAAAAACATGTTTTTATGTTATCACATGTGTTTGATAATCGCTCCACACAAATGAAAGGAGTTAGGGATTTACCTCCCTCGAAAGTGAGGGGAGAAGAGATTGCCGCGAGGGATCGGGAGTTTTGGCGGCATCTGGAGGCGAAAATCTCAAGCTTGGCGCGATTCCACCACCTAAGCCCAACGAGCGACACCGGAAATGCAAACAGAACTGAAATTAGATGACTTTATGACAAATCCAAGGGGGATTGACGACATCACGCCAATCGGAGGGCGGAAAATCCTCCCAAAAAATTAGGGCAAATTAAAAATGAGGGATTGATGAAATTCCTTACCCAAGGAGTCCAGATTTGGGCTCAGAAATCTACGAAGAGGGGGTTCGAGCGAAACCCTAGGAGTCTCTCACGAAATCCACCGGCCGGAACGAGTAGGAGCTAGGGTTGCCGGAGAAGAAAAGGTGTCCTTGCCCTCATTGGACGGAGAAGGAGGAGAGGAAGGGAGAAAGAGATTTCTGTCGGCCCTTCTTGGAAGCAGTCGGCCAAAAGAAGGATCGTGCGGGAGTTTTCGTCCAAGGGGAGCACCGGAGACGACGGGGCAGCAAAAGGCATGGGCGATGGACCTGGAGGAAGGAGTTGCCGGCCACTGGAGGCGGAGGAGAAGGCCGTCGGGCGCTCGAGAGCTGAAGGCGGGGCCGACGGAGCGGGATCGGGAAGAGTCGCGCGGGATGCGGTTTGCTGCGGGTTGCGGGATTCTTGCGGGATTTAAAACCGGGGGAGGAGGGGGTAGGTTTAGACCGGTTTTAAATTTAGGTCCTTTTTTATATTTGTATTATTATTGTTATTATGGAGGTAGGTTTAGGTATTGGGTTGTTACAAGAAATCTATATCTCTCAGGCTCAACTCGAGGTTTACCAGATCTAGGTATGACTTGAGTTTCTTTAGCAGACTCTCTAACTACAACAACTTGTAATATTTTCTCACGTTCCAATTATGGTTCATTTATTATTTGTGGGTCTTAAACTTTTCAATTTTTATTTTAGTAGTTTTTCTAGATATGAACTCCTTTAGAAAGACACCAGTTTTTGTGACAAACGTGTTGCCCTCGAACAAATTACATAAATAGTATTCTTTAGTTTCCTTAGGATACCACACTAGGTAATACCTATCTGATTTGGGCTCTAGTTTGTCAAGCATTTGAGGTCTCACGTATGCCTCACAACCCCATATCTTAATAAAAGACATACTAGAATGCTTCTCAGTCTATATCTCATATGGTGTCTTTTGAACCGTTTTAGTTGGACCACTATTTAGCATGACAGCAGTTGTTTCTAGAGCATATCCCCAAAAGAAAACAAGCAGATCTACATGACCATCAACGATCGCACCATGTCCAACAAGGTATAATTTTTCCTCTCAGAAACATCATTATGTTGTGGTGTTCTAGGTAGAGTGAGTTGTGATACAATATCACACTCGTTTAGATGATCACAAAACTGCTGACTCAAATATTGGTCACCTCGATCAGATCGGAGTGCTTTAATTATTTTTCCTAGTTGGTTCTATACATCATTCTTGAACTCTTTGAACCTTTCAAAGGATTCAGATTTATTTTTCATAAGATACACATATTCGTATCTACTTATATCATCAGTAAATGTAATGAAGTAATGAAAGTCACCTCTAACCATAAAACTAATGAGTACACATACATCACTATGTATTATACCCAAAAGACCATCATCCCTCTCGGTATGACTAGTGAAAGGGTTTTAGTCATTTTTGTCAAATAAGCAAGATTCACATCTCTCAAATGATTCATAATCACATGAGTTCAATAATCCATCTTTATGAAACTTGGATATACGCTTCTCATGTATATGGACTAAATGATAATGTCAAAGGTACGTAGAATTCGGGTCATTCGTTTTTATTGTTTTATTATTTTCTACGTTATAGATTGACTAGTCTAAATTCAAAACATACAAAACATTAAACATTTGAGCTACAACATAACAAACATCATTCATAAATATAGAATAACTATTGTTCTTAATAATGAAAATAAAACCTTTCATGAATAAACATGAAATGAATATAATGTTTCTAATTATAACTGAAACATAATAACAATTATGAAATTTAATTACAACACCAAAGGGCAAAGAAAAACTATCAACTTCTACGGCGACGGCAGCAAAATTTGCTCCATTTCCAATACGTAGGTTCACCTCTCCTTTACGCAACATTATTCTCTTTCCCAGTTCCTGCTTATAAAAAGTGAGAACCGCATCCGATATCTAATAGACAAGATGAAGGAACAGAACGTTTATCTCTACAACATAAGTACCTGAAGCAGAATTCATACTTCCCTTCTTCTTTTGCAGATCCTCAAGATAATGAGGATAGTTTCTCCTCCAGTGCTCTGCCTTCAAAAATGATGGTATTTCCCTTCCTTAGCCAATCTCTTCTTCTTTAGTGTTGAAAACTTGGGATCAAGATAAAACTTAGAACTATCTTCGTCTTCTTAGATCCCCTAGTCTTGCTTAGGCCTTTATACGCCTAACGTCATCAGTATGGGGAAAGCAAGCTAGGCAATCTTCATATTATTCTCGCCTGTTCTTAATATGCCGATGAGTTCGGGCAGTGTCTTGTCAATTTCATTCATATTGTAGTTCAAGACGAACTATTTATAACTGTCTGGCAATAATTGTAGGATCAAGTCAGTAGCCAACTCTTGTCCTAAGAGAAAACTCAATCTCTCAAGATTCTCAATGTACACAATCATCTTGAGCACATGAGTCCCTACTGGGTCTCGGGCTTTCATCTTGCATTGAAACAACGCCTTAGAGATGTCAAAACTCTCTTATCGAGCCTGACCTTGAAACATTTTCTTTAGGTTCTCGATTATCTCATAACCACTCATGATCTTATATTTCTTCGGAAGCTCAGAGGTCATGGTAGCAAGCATGAGGTATTCAACATCTAAGGAATCAGCATGATACATCTTGTAAGCATCTGTGTCTGCTCAGAAGGCAGATCAGGTTGGCTCATCGGAGCGATTCTCTTCCAAGACATATAACTTGCGCTCCTGCCTGAGCAAAATCCTCAGGTTCATATACCATTCTAGAAAGTTTTTCTAGTTGAGTTTGTCCTTCTCAAGTATAACTCTCAGGGACAAGGTGTAATGTGAACCACTTGTCATGATAATTCTACAAATTTATGCAAAATTATTTTAGTACTATATTTCAAAATACATTTTTATTTAATAAGGACTTTATGAAATGCTCACTATTTTTTCAAATTGATAACCTTAATATCAATTTAGATAATTTATGTGAGCTACTCTTTAGTGGACTAGATCCATATTTCATCCCATCATAAGAAAGTTTTGGCTTATCACCTATAATGTGGCTATTTAGGTAGACAATCTTTGTCAATTGCATCATCATGCAACACTTGTATGGTTGGTGAATAACTTTTACTCGCATCCATCTTATGGTGCATGTTAATCATATGCCTTTAGACACTCAACTGTTGAGGTCACTTATTTAAGTTGGACTTGATGTCGACAACAGGATATCACAATTATCTACTCGCACCCTTACCAACACAGAATAATGTGCCTCGTTTTAGCAAGCTCACACTTCATCAATCAAGGCAGGAAGAGTGTCGTCCATTAGATGACATCCATATACTTAATATAATTTTTAAAGAATTTCATGATATTTGATTAACAATTAATAGTGATTAACACTTAATCACTTAGACACATTTACACATATTCATGAAAGCATTTACATCATTCTCATTCGAGATACATCCCAGATTTTCATTAAAGAAAACCATCAACAATTGATGTTCTGGGGTTAAATATGAATATTTAGAATGATTTTAAATCTTCAGATTTACATGCACTGGATACGGGTACAAATATCTCTCCTTATCGCAGTAAACAAGCTCGTTTTTATGTTTATAGTTCCACAAACTAACATAGAGGAAGATAGTTACTACAAAGGAAATCAATTTCTGAAACATGAAAATCACAAAATCTTCCTCTGATATCATTGTTGGATTTTCTAAGAGATTACACATCATATGTGTGCAGCGGAATAATTTCTAGAAAACCCAAAGAGAAATTGTGAATCTTGTAAAAATCATGATTCAAGAAACTAAAACAGCAGGTACCTGTGTCGGAATCGAGTCTCAACTTGATAGAGCTTCTCTAGAAGTTGTTGTGCCTGAATCAGGCTCAAATCTGATTGTCTCCTACTATTGCGCCTGATTCGAAATCAGCGGACGCATGTCTTCTTCATTTGAGCCCACGAGAACAAGGAACTAGATCTATGTCTTTAGGGGATATCCACACTAACATCGAGAAGACCACCGTGCTTTTGTCAAACGATAACAGGCTAGAGGAAGAACGGCTTCTTCATCTCCACGAACTACTAGGTTCGATTCCAGGAGATGATACCAGGTGTTGGGGTTCCAGTTCGCAAAAGAGACCGCCGCCGCCTGGTTCGCCACTCTGAACACTTCAGAAAAGGGGTTGGGTGAATAGTAATACTTCTTTTTTACTTAACCCTAAAACCTAAAATTATATCTTGATATATTTATCAGCAAACAGGTTCAGCTTCAATTAGAATTACACTAAGAACGTGTGAACTGAGTTCAGGGTTTAGAAACAGGAGAAATAGCAATCTCTGGCTATGTCGATTTGAAGTCTAGTTGATATACACTATATCGACTAGATATCTAGTCGATCGGCTTATTGTTCAGACATCTTCAAGGAGATATACGCTATATTGGCTGGATATCCAAACGATCGACTATAAAGCCAGACAACCTTAATGCGATATACACTATATCGGCTAGAAGTCTAGCTAATCAGCTAGAAGTTTAGACTACTCCAAGGCGATATACATTATATCGGCTAGAAGTGTAGACAATCGACTATAAGTCCAGGCTACTTCAAGGCGATGTACACTATATTGGCTAGAAATCTAGACAATCGACTAGAAGTCCAGATTAATATGGTGATATACACTATATCGGCCAGAAATCTAGACAACCAACTAAAAGTTCAGACTACTTCAAATCGATATACAATGTATCGGCTTAAGGTTCAAGTCGGCAATGTTCAAATCGACAGACAATCAAGTCAATCGACTTGAGGTCTAAACGATAAACATTCCAGTCAACTGAAGTGAAGGGTTGAGTCAAGTCGATATACATTATATCGACATGATGTCTAGTCGATACTGTCTATTCGACACACACGATCCAGTCGATATTTTCCAGTCGACACAAACTTGGTATAATTGATATACACTATATCGACTAGATGTCTAGTCGATATGGTCTAGTCGACACAGACATGGTCTGATCGATATACACTATATCGACTAAATTAAGTAGTAGACACAAACATTTTCTCCCACTCAATCCAAGCTTAGATCTTCACTCATATTATATATGAGTCGAGCCACCCCAATCATTTATCCAATTTCTCATATATTATAATGTGTGACCCCATAAACACATATTACGTTGTCAGTGAGACTAACTCCTCGATTACTTCTAGATCACATAAGACTCTAACAGTGACTCGAAAAGGTGATGTATATGTGATTTCTTTGGGGAGAAAGTACGATAGGGACGTTAGGGAGGCTTTAGGGCCGTATGGATTCAAGGAGATGTGAATACGAATCCTTGAGTGGGATAGGATGGGTAATTTCACAGTTTCTGGGGGATATTATCACGCGGTAGTACTACCACCAGCGATAGCTCCTAGATAAACTGTATGGGTTCTTCCAGGAACTATAGATGATTGTAATAAGCTTAAAATGTTTGAGAATGGCATTGAGAGCCCAATAATGATGATTTGAATGTGTAACTCGACCGGAGTCATATATATATATATATATGTGTGTGTGTGTGTGCGTGTGTGCGCGTGTGTGTGTGTGCGTGTGTGTATATAGATATATAAATATATATGTGCATACATACTGTTACAATAAGTATTTTTGATGTATTTTTATATTTTGTTATGTCTTGTGTCCGCCTTCATATATAGAGGGGGCAACATCAATAGAATGATTATCGATTGATTCCTCTAACATGCTATCAAAGGCACGCATGACCTAGTCGCTCCGTCTCTCCCCCGATCCGTTCGCCCGCTTACGTTCTTTCCGCTCTCCCGCATCTGCATCCTGCATCCACTCTCGCCGCCCTCCCACATCCCGTGCGCAACAGCCACGAAAGCCGCGATAGGACGCGACGGGACCTCCCCGCGTCTCACCCGCAACAGCCGCGACAACCCGCGACCAGAACCCGGCGGACCTCCAACGTTGTTCCCCACTTCCTGGTCGCCCTTCCAACGCCGTTTCCAACGACCAGAACCCGGCGGACCAATCACGATTGAGACTGATACTGGGTTCTTAACCTTCATATATTCGTTGGAGGATTTTGAGTTTGATTTTGATGGATAATTTGTGATGCATTATATTGTTGGAGTGAATCTCTAGTGGTGATTAAACAATATATCTTGAATTGTAAACCTTTAAATAGGGTTTATTGTTGATCTGTAAGGAGTTCATATGTATATGATTGGAATAACTGTCTCATCGTGATTGGTAGAACGATGTGCAAAGTGTGAAAACTGATCTAGTGAATAATAACAATCTATGATGAGAGAGGTTATGCGATTAATAACAATTGTCTTACGTGATTGAAGTAATGTTATCTTAGCAAACATGCTGAGGAATGATAAGGTTGTTATCATCCTTTGTATGTAGTTGGACGGTGTGTTGTTCAGGATGATGACTAGCTCCTTATGACTGATGAAACAATATGTAAATTTTGGGTAATCCCACATGAGTGCTGAAAAACTTTAGTGATTATGACCATTTAAATTCGAAAATTGGAATATTTGGACGAAAATTACTATTCCATTGTCGTAGACTCGTAGTAGTGTATGATTTAGAGTGTTGTAGAAAATCACGAGAGTTTACAAATCATATTTATGTTTTTAGAGTGTATTGCATGGACGTGAGAGCCCCTTGTGTTGCTTGCTTACACTTTGTTTGTTATGGTTTGTTCGAGAATTGATGTTTAGATGTCTTCTATTGCATTAGGTGATCTATGACGATGGTGGAGCAATGACCCATGTAGTTATTGTCCTATCACCAGTGGGTTTCGATGAGATGTCAAGCGGGGTAGTCGTAGCTGCAGAAACAACACAAGGTGTTGTCTTGACTACAGGTGTGACACCAGTTAGTGTTGTTGATGTGCGAGAGACTACTGTTGGGTCAGTACAGTTGGTAGGGGAGTTTTGCACAATCATAATGAGTGGCTAAAATATTTCCTGGGTTTCAACCCACCTCTATTCAAGAGCATTGGTTCACCTACCGAGGATGAAGATTGACTATCATGGAACAAGGGTCTTATGGTTGTGATGAAGGTCGGTTACCATTGTATCCTTCATGCTATTTGGAGATGCAAAGTGGTGGTGGCATGAAGAGTGCAAAGGATGTTTCGCTGGGAGATCCCTAGCACAGAATAGCCAGGAAGAATTATCAACAACATTTTGGGCACGCTAGAATCCGATGCCCGCTCGTCTCTTGCTACAAAAAGAATTTTTGATGCTGAGGAAATTGGATTTGTTTGTGGAGTTCTATCTCCAAAAAATCACAAGATTGGGCCGTTATGCAGAGGATGTTGTGCGCGATGTTGTAGAGAGAGCTTTGTATTTCTACAAGGGGCCGCATGATGGGTTGAATCCCCCTTGCGAGAGTCGAGTCGGTGGACATTTATAATTTGTTTGAGTGCTCGAACTTTGGAATTAAATGTTCATAAAGCACAAAGACGTGGGGTTTAGGCAGACGAATTTAAGGGTCATAGTGTCCCATCCCTGCAAGGAAATATAGGTAATGGCGCTTAAGGTTGGGAGGAAGAGATTGCTCCCTCAAAATCCGGGTGCAGGAAGCGGAGTTGTGATGATCGGGCCACTAGGTCGTGGGCAAATATTATGTTTTACTTGTGGTACGAAGGGCCACGTTGCTCAATATTGTCGTGAAGGAACGCCCAAAAAGGAAGGTAGCCAAGAAGTGGAGAATGTTATTGGTCAAGATGCTTTGGGCAATGGGAAGGCAGTGGAGTAGTTTGGATCTCGCCTTATTTTCTGTCTCTTATGCTATGAACTCTATTTTTCTTAAAACTAGAGAATTTTGAGTTTGCAAAATTTTTTATGATGTGATTTTGCATAACTATGAAATTGTGACTCATATTCAGTTTGTTATTGTAATTGTTGGAGAATACTAAGAAAAATGATGTATTGGCACATTAATATGACCCATTTAGGATTTAGTGTTTAGTCCCACATTGCTTGTATAGGTGAGACTTCCTCTCCTCTCTCCTATATATTTGTACTCATACTTGTATTTCTGTATTCAAAAATTATACACAATGTTTGAACCACTTTTCTACATGGTATAAGAGCGAATGGTCCGGCCTGTTTTTTTCTAACCGCCCAGTCTTCCAGTTAACCAGGCAGCCTGTAGTTCTGCTTAACTGCACGACTTCTGCGGCTTTGTTCCTCCTAACCGCATCTTTTCTCTCTCCAGTGGATCCACCTCATCTCTCTTATACGCTTCTCTTATAAGCCTTCCTCTCTCTGGCAAGTGGAACTCACTCTCGTGCGGTTAGATTTTTTTAACCGCTCTGGGCCGCCTCCTCTCTGTGGCTTTCCTTCTTCCTGCGGCTAGATCTATCCGTCTGGCGTCCTGTTTTCTGGCGACCTCCCCCAATCCGTTGTGACCAGGTTTTGTCTGCTGCGACTTGGACCTTCTCGGGGCGACCAGCTCTTCTAGGTCTTACCACTGCAGTAGTCTTTCCAGCAGCGGTCTAGCTTCTTGCCGCGCGGTATCCTTGTCGCATAGACCTCTTATCGCAAGGAGTCGTATTCCCCTTATCGCACAGACACTTTCCCGCTGCGGCCTCATGTCTTGTCGCGCGGTCTCCTTGTCGTGCCGACTCCTTCTGTGGGGTCTTCTCTTGCCGTCTACCTTGCCGCTTAGTGCTTCACTGCTCGACGTGGTTGTTCGCGCAGACTTCCTGCGACTTCTCGTGAACTCTACTGATCTTGTTGCGGTCTGATTCTAACCGCGCGGTCTAGGGCCTGCTCGCTGGCCTCTGCTCCTGGTTGTCGCTCGGCCAGGTTTCTTGTCGTTGTACCTCTATCCGCTGCGGATCTCTTCTACCCACTACGACCTCATGTGGTCCGAAAATTCTAATGCATCCTCCGTTCTACCCGATCATGTTGCGGCTCCAGCCTCCGAGCCTCACGATGAACTCCAGATTACTACTATCTCTCTCAAAGGAAAACAAAATTTTGTGGAATGAGTACACTCGGTTCTTCGCGTCCTGCAGACAAAAGGACTTCTTCATCACCTGACTCGGGCCACTCCGACCGCTCGCACCGATGAGTGGCTTCGGGATGATGGTCGGGTCCAATCTTGGCTCCTCAACTCCATGGACACCGAGCCCTATCGAATGACTATGTATCATGACACGGCAAAGACCATGTGAGAAGAGCTCCACACGTTTTACTCTGGGAAGAATAGTTTGCAACACTTATTTGACATTATCTCAGATCTTCAGAACCGTGATCTCGGGGCTCCTGGTGACATGATCTCCTTTGTTGCTAAAGTCAAGACCCTGGTCGAGGCCTGGATCCAGCATCAACCTCCCACTACAGATTTGGCCACTCAACGAGCCCAGAAAGAAGCGGTCTGGATTGT
The DNA here is from genome assembly GCA_039513925.1 of Platanthera zijinensis. Lineage (NCBI taxonomy): Eukaryota > Viridiplantae > Streptophyta > Magnoliopsida > Asparagales > Orchidaceae > Platanthera > Platanthera zijinensis. Next base: position 163,508,198 of record CM077087.1, read on the forward strand.
GATGATGATATCTCGGGTTCCCTCTCACCTGCAGTGTTCGGGACCATATTCTTTCATCTACTACCACCCCATCTTTGTTTGATGTGTGCTCTATGTTTCTGAAGGTCACCCCGCCCCAAGATGCTCCTGTTACTCTCTCCCTAGCTCTCCTCCAACACTCTACACCTGCTCCGCCTGCTCGGGGGGTCCTCGGCCCGTAGGGACCGCTACACGTCTCGGGGACGTGGCCGGTCTGGAAAATCTCAGTTTAAGTGCACCTATTGTGGACGGGATGGCCATCTTGAGGCCACTGGCCACCTGCTATCGCAAACATGGTCTGTCTCCCAATCTTGCTGCTACTGCTATGGCTGATCCTCACGCTGCTCCTGCCCTGGATTCTGCTGTCTCTGCTCGGGCAGACATTGATCTACGCACTCAGCTCCAACACCTGCAAGGGGTGATCTCTCGCTCGTCTGGCTCCGCCGCATCTATTTCCAACGAAGGTATATCTTGTCTCTCACAGGGCTCTCACTGGATTGTGGACTTGGGTGCCAGAAATTATATTACGTCGCAACGACCTCCGCACTATTCGGTGACTGCTCACCCCCGATTCATCACTGTGGCACATGGTGATACCACCCCCGTTTCTGGTGCTGCTGATATACCCCTCACACTCACTCTCTCTCTGACTTCTGCTCTTCATGTTCCCGGTTCCCCATTTAGCTTACTCTCCATTAGCCGCCTCACACAAGACCTTAAATGTTCTGTTACTTTCTCACCTTCTACCTTTGTTGTGCAGGATCGGCAAACGCAGAATATCATTGGTAAGGGACGGCTGTCAAATGGGCTCTACCTCCTCGATGTCCCTCCTTCTGCTCTCTCTATTGTCTCTACTACCGATTGGCATCGCCGTCTTGGGCATGATCCTCTTAATATTCTCAAGAAGGCTCTTCCGGATATCTCCTTACATGAGTTTTTTGTGATTCATGCATCTTTGGCAAATAGAATCGTGTTTCTTTTCATCCTACTTGTACTTGAAGTGATACTCCATTATCATTAGTGCATTCTGATATTTGGGGTCCTTATAACACTCATAGTATGTTTGGCTATCGTTATTTTGTCACATTTATTGATGATTATTCACGCTTAACCTGGTTATACTTACTTCGGGATCGTTCTGAACTAACCACTACATTTCGCAACTTTCTTAGCGAATTACGTACCTAGTTCCCCTCTCCTCTAAAGGTTATTCGTACAGATAATGCCAAGGAATACACTAGCTATACATTTGCGAACTTATGCACTAAATTCAGTATTATACATCAAATCTCGTGTGCATATACGCCTCAACAAAATGGTGTGGCAGAGCGAAAGAATCGTCATCTTCTTGATGTTACGCGGTCTCTCATGCTTCAAATGCAGGTTCTTACTCATTTTTGGAACTTTGCTGTCTCTGTGACATGTCACCTCATCAATCGTATGTCTTCTTCTGTGCTCAACTATGCCACTCCGTTTAGTCTTCTCTTTCCATCTCAATCCCCATTTACTCTCACGCCTCGTGTATTTGGCTGTACTTGCTATATTCACAATCTTGGTCCGATCAAGGATAAGTTTGCTCCTCGGGTCAGCAAGTGTATGTTTCTTGGGTACTCTCGGACCCAGAAAGGTTATGTGTGTTATTCTCCGATTACTGACAAGGTTGTTGTCTCTTCCGATGTCACCTTTCAGAAGGATCAACCATTCTACGACTCATCCTCTGCCACTGCTCCTCCCTCCCTTTCCATTCCTCGCCCGGTTGTTCCCGTCATGTCTTCTCTATCACCTCTTCTGCCCACTCCTTTTCTGGCACCTGTTCCAACTCTACCACCCAAACCACCTCTTCATCGTGTCTACACTCGCCATACCCCGGTCTCTGGAGCTCTATAATAGCCTTCCTTCACCAGTGCTATCCCGCGGACTGACGATCCCGCATCAGCATTTACTGCTCACCCCATGACCAATAATGTTTCTCTGCATCGCCTTTCTCCACCTCTATGCAAGTTTTCTCTCTCCCTCTCCTCCATTTTTATTCCTAACTAAGTGCAGGAGGGTTTTCTACATCCAGGGTGGTGCGCGGTCATGGACGAGGAAATGACTGCTCTTTAGTCTAACCAGACTTGGGATCTGGTGCCTCTTCCTCCCGAACATTCGTGTGTCAGTTACAAGTGGGTGTTTGCAATAAAAAATGCTCTAAATAGGATAGTCGGCCGGCTAAAGGCACGTATTGTTGCTCGGGGATTTACTCAACAACAGGAACTTGATTATGATGAAACCTTTTCTCCCGTAACCAAGTTGAACTCTGTTCAGGTACTGATCTCCTTGGTTGTGTATCAACACTGGCCTCTCCATCAGCTGGATATTAAAAATGCCTTTTTGAATAGCGATCTTCAAGAAACGGTCTACATGCATCAACCTCCCGGGTTTGAGACCACGGGAAAGTCTCATGTATGTCATCTACGGAAATCTATTTATGGTCTCAAACAATCTCCCAGGGTTTGGTTTGAAAATTTTAGTAAGGTTGTTTGTGACGTTAGATTCAAGCGGAGCTCGGCTGACTTCTCTCTCTTTACTCGTCATCAATCAACAGAAACTGTCATTCTCCTAGTTTATGTGGATGATATCTTGATTACTGGTGATGACACCACAGCGATACAGAAAATCGAACAACACTTGAACTTTGTTTTTCAAACAAAAGATTTGGGGGCTCACATGTACTTTCTTGGACTTGAGATTGCAAGACGGTCTGATGGTCTTGTTCTGTCACAACGGAGGTATTACCTGGATCTCCTCCATGATGCTAGCTACTCTGGGTGTAAACCTGTGGAAACTCCGATGGATGCCAACCACAAGTTATGTGCTCATGGGTCTGACACTCATTCTCTGCTTACGAACCCCGAGTATTATCGACATCTTGTGGGAAAACTAATATACCTAACAGTTACAAGACCTGATATTTCGTTTGATGTTGGAGTGGTCAGCCGATTTATGCATGCTCCTCGGACTTCTAATCACCAGGAAGTAGAACACATCCTCAGATATTTGAAGACAGCTCCTGGACAAGGATTGGTATACAAGTCATCCTCCTCTTTATCTCTTGTTGCATACTCAAATACGGACTACGCGAGCTCCCTGGATGATAGACGTTCCGTTACAGGTTTCTGCACCTAATTTGGGGGAAATCTTATCACTTGGCATAGCAAGAAGCAGTTTGTGGTTGCTCGATCGTCTATTGAAGCTGAGTATCGTGCAATGGCAGTTGTTGTATCTAAACTCACCTGGCTTGAGGGTCTACTCAGTGATTTGGTGGTCACTTTATACTCACCAGCAACCTTGTTTTGAGATAGTCAGACTGCAATTCACATTGCGAAGAATCATGCGTTTCATGAGCAGACAAAGCACATTGAAATTGACTGTCATTTCGTTCGTGAAAAGGTTCAATTAAAGAAGTTAGAGCAGGAGCATGTTCCTGCGTTAGGACAAGTTGCCAACATTCTCACCAAGGCACTACCACGACAAATGTACCATCAGTTCATATCCAAGTTTGGTGCCTACGACTTGTACGCTCCAGCTTGCGGGGGAGTGTTAGAGAATACTAAGAAAAATGATGTATTGACCTATTAATATGGCCCATGTAGGATTTAGTGTTTAGTCCCACATTGCTTGTATAGCTGAGACTTCCTCTCCTCTCTCCTATATATTTGTACTCATACTTGTATTTTTGTATTCAAGAAGTATACACAAGGTTTGAACCACTTTTCTACAGTAATAAATGTACAATTTGATTTGCACAACAATCTTAGGGAACCATTTGAGTTAAGAGAGATATTGAATATTTCTTCACATTAGAATATTGTGTGAAGGTTGCAAATCTTTTGGCAATCATCTAAATTTTGCATTGTTAAATTGTATATAAACTCATTCATACTATGATTTGATCGTATTGTCATGGGAATCATATGTGTATTCAAAGATTCTTGGCGCGATTCAAATATGGGAAAATAGCTTTCAAGTTCAGCCAAAATTACTAGACAAATTAATGGTTGAATGGTTTCCCTTACTCAAACATAAATAAAATTGTTGTTGATGAATTTGTGAGATTTGGGACATTTGGACATGATAAGAATTTAATAATCCTATCGCTTAAGCATTATCGATTGAACTAATCTTTTGTTTGGTTGATGATTTCTATAACATCATGTATGTACAAACAATATAACATGGGTCCGACCAGGGCTCATGACATACCATACACACAAGGTAGATAATATATACGACACAAAATGAGAACCACCCCGAGAAATAAGCATTAGAGAAAGCTTAACAACAATATACAAATGTCTGCATTTACTGAGGAATGTTTCAACAAAAAGTTTCAGCCTTATCACCTTACATCACAACATGAGTATCAATACGTCACAATAGTACCAATACAAAAGCATAGACTCAAAGGCCAGCTAACAAAAGAAAGCAACAAAAGAATGTGGCTTTCTTTGGGAATTTCAGCTTTGGGCTTTAAGCTCATTATTTCCTGATATGCTCTACAACACCGGAAAAAATCACAAATAAGAGGTAAACAAGGGTAAACCGCGTAATGATCCCTCCCCCCAGCCATCCAAGTGGACTCCAGGGAAGGACACCGCTCACCTGCAAGTATGTCGCAACAAGCAAAATGTAGCAAAATAAAGGAAGTGTGAGTAAACTACACAAGGTGAAGTTTCAAGTAGAATCAATCTTCTTGGTTTAGCATATAAAAAATGGGGGACCTAAGTATGCAAGTGATGATGGTTAGGTTCACTTGAAGGTTGCCCCGCAACCGCCTAAGCAACATCGCATGAAGCTAACAAGCCATCATCAAACAATTCAACATTCGCGGGTATTCATAACCACGCGGGTTCATACAGTCATTGCACACATTAGGAGTACTCTACCACGAGCACTGCCAGTACTCTAGGATATACAATCCTAGTTAACGTTTGAGCATTTGTTGGTCTGGTCGATCACGCCTGTCATAGCCTATCACATGTTCCATCAGCATTCAAAAGGAGCATAACTTGTGCCAAACTGCCTGGTGCGAGTTTGGTTTGGCTAGTGCTCATTGCACAAATTATCGTAATGCCACCACACACAAGTGGAGCTTTACCTCAGCCTATAAGCGCTTAACATACACTAAACATAATGCATAGGTATCATCCTACACACAATTCACATGAGAGGGCATAGACTTCATATGCAATACAAACAATATCATACTATGCACCTAATCCACACAAGAGGACATAGGCTTCGTACGTGCTTCCCGAAGTTGGAGGTCCAAGTCAACTGCTCAATGAAAGATGGTGAAGGTGTGAGTTTTATCACTACCACATTCACATTTCCACAATCGGCGGATAACGGCTACTACACATGTAGGATTCGCGACGTGGTAACATCTAAAAGATAAATAGGAGACCGCAAACAAAGAGCTTTTAATAGGAAACACTAAGGGTTTCCACATTTCTAAACCCCACAAACCATATGATGTATTTCATGGAGACATTCTCCGGCATGCAAACTATGTCAACCTTCAAAGCATCACTGGCTCGGGCCTACGACCATGGATATGCTTCAAAAACTATGCCTAATTCTACAACAATTGTCGGATTTCTAAATGCATTTCATGTCAGGCATGAACACAATCAGCACAGGGTTATAGCGAACCAGAAGAGGTCATGTCCTCCACTAATTAGCGGAGGAAACTCTTCCCAAGCAAGCAGGAAAAATATGGAATGAACATACATCGTCCAAAGACCAGAGAGATCATTACACTTGGACCTCTCTTCGGCGCCATGGAATGAAGATTGAGACGGATGAATTTGACTAAATTGGACTCCTCTCCGCGGATCCGCACTCGCCTAAACGTATGGAGCTTTGAAGCTCCTCCAATGAAGGGATCTTCTCCTTCTTCCTCCTTTCTCTCTTCTTTCTCAAACTTAGGAAAGAGTGAGTTAGGTAAAATGACGTTCAAAAACCCGCAATCCCGACCTAATAGCATTAGGAAACCATCCCCACAGTTAGATCTCAAAACAGCCCAACAGACTGCTCAATTTCCAGATGAAAATGAGTTTACGGGCCTGATCGCACGACCGTGAATTTTAGGCGCACGACTGTGTGCGAGTAAAACCTGCCAAAAGGGTTTTAGTTGTGCGGTATTAGGCTCGCACGACCGTGCGTGCTTTAAGATGCATGGGCAGTCATTCACATGCCAATGTGGTTAAACACGTGCACGACCATGCGCATTGTAAACCAACCAAAAACTTATTTTTCTGCTGTTCTTTCTTTTGGCTAGGTGTCCAGGGGTAGAAAGAGGGCCGCCGTTCGTGTGAAGGAGATGTGTCGTCATAGCTTCTCCACTTGGATCGACAAGTTATCGTCATAGAAGGATTCTTTCGGTCACTGCGGTTCACCTCCACTCAAACTTCTCAAGATTTCATGGCTCTGATACATGCTCCAAGGGTAATAACCCTCCCCTTCCGGTCAATAGGCCACATATTTAAGTTTCTTAAATACATTTTTTGCATTTCCCTCTTGATTTGTGACTCTGTGAAACCAATATTGATGTACGTGACTCGATTCAGTGATGTTTATGTGATTGCTTTTGAGGCAAAGTTCAATAAATAGGTTAGGGATGCTTTAGAGCCGTATGGATTCATGGAGATGTGAACACGATGCCTTGAGTGGGTTTGGACTGGTAATTTCACAGTTTTGGCGAGATGCCGCCGGCGATAGCTCCCAGATAACCTGTGTGGGTGCTTCCAAGCACCGTTGATTATTGTGGTAACCTTGAAATGATTGAAAATGGTATTGATTACCCGATAATGAAATGACTCGATAAGAGGGTCATATATATGTGTGTGTGAATAAATATTTGATGTCATGATGTGAATGATGGTTATACAAGATTAGTATGAGCTTGGGATCATAGAGGTAAGGTATCTCGATGGGATAATCTACGTAATAGGATAACGGTTTGGTTATTCGAGAAAATGTCTAATAATGCCTTGTGATACGTTAGGTAGACCATGATGATTTATATTGAGAAGTCAATGGGGTTGTAGTCCTACCAGGTCATGAGAGGCCTCACGAGATCTTTGGGTATGAACTCGGTGTGGAAAAAGGGGCTTGTAGGCATTACCTACCGCGTGCTCGGGCTGGAAAAGGGTTTACCGCCATGACCTACTGTATGCATACCGATTGTGTGGTGGATTTGATACTCTACACTTCGTCATGTGTGGGAAAATGATTGTGATTGTGACACGGGGGTTGGTTTGACATGGTTGTACCCAGCCACTCACGCAACTTAGTACTATCGGCCTGCTACAAGACCTAAGAGTGGTAACAAGACACCCATGTTCAGACGATGAGTCCCCGTGATGTTAATATTCCATGTGCAAACATTGAGATCCCAGTGGGGTAATGGACCCGATTACTTTGTGATATGTCGTGGGATATGCAAAGGGAACGAATGAACGGTATGTCATAACTTGATTGTATCATCCCAAAGCGTCGAGGCATTCAATGGATTTTATGATGTGGTCATCGAGGATAGGTCTGTATTTCCATACGTAAGCTGGCAGAAACACTCACACTTTGTTATAGTTGGGGGTGTGCGTACCCCTTTGTTGCATGCTCGTGCACACCATAAGTAGCAATATCACTTGTTTTTTTTTATTATTTAGCTTGTTAGTACTTACGGGGACTGTAGACTATCATGAGAACTCTTGTAATGCATGTACTAAAGTGTCTTGAGAAGCAAATGTGGTTCTAATTCTGGAAGTTCACAGTTTCTGGGAGATACTGTCGGCAATAGCTTCCAGACAGGATTATTATAAGATTGCACAATTGTGATGAGGTATAGTTTTCATATATAGGTTATCGGCTTTATTTGGTCCTTGTTTTTATATATAATAAAGTGCTGACTAGCAGGGTGATATAGTTCCCTGGCTAGGACGGCCGGGAGAAGGGGTGATGTTATATGGTTTGTGGTAACTCATAGCTGCCCATGTTTTTTCGCACTTGAGCTTTTGGTTAGAGAGCATGATTCAGAGGCGTATGCTAGCTAGCTTGCTAAAAGAAAATTACCTCATAAAGTATTTTACATTACAAGTTTATGTACATTGTCATATTGCACCGGCTTGCATGTCGAAGTTTCATGTATTTATTATTGTAACGTAAAGGACATAAGGCCAGGCACTTTAATAGTACTTTATAATCAATGGACACTCCCTTATAAAATTTCTTCCGTTGTGGTTTGATACTTTGTAATGAGAAGTTTTATGGAATAGTCTTTTATACCTGGTTATGATACTCCACTTGTGACGATTGTATATTGTGGGTCTGGCCAGACCCATACTATATGACCATTGCAAGTCGCAGATTACCGCTATTCTTCTTTCCACTACTGCCTCTCAAGCGCTTCTGATGTTTCCCCATCTCTCTGGATCCTAACATTTAATGGGCAAGCAAAAGTTGGCGAGGGGCCTATCCACGTTACCGTATTACACGACTGCATCTTTATCGGCATATTTGAGTCTGAAAAAAGCCTCCAAATTGTGAACGATTGACACAAATTCAATGGAAACAAATTCCGGGAGGCATTTGGAAGCAGAGAATGCAAAACTCACCAACACACTATCTCGTGCTCTAAGAGAAATAAAGGTGGGGTATTCGGATGAAATTGACAAGATAGTCGGTGAATCTGAAGGTTGCGCAACACTCTTTTGGGGCCCATAACCTTTGAAAGCGTCAATAGCATCAATGATGGTCTTTTGAATGATTATGGAGAAGAAATGGTTAATCTTCATTGTTTGTCTACTCTATACAATGTTGTCAAGATCGAGATCTTACCTAAGATCGGTCGGCAGTGGTAAGATCGTAAAACGTGGGATCGACATGAAACGGTAAGATCTTACTTACTATACAAAATTAAAAAAAAAACTAATTTAAAGATCAATAATCATAAAGCAATATATATATATATATAAAGACACAAAAGAAGAAGACACAAAAGAAGAAGACACAGAAGAAGAAGAAGAAGAAGAAGAAGAAGCAGACGAAGAAGACACAAAAGAAGAAGACACGGAAAAGAAGAAGCACCTGCTGTGACAACGGAAGCACCATGACGGGAGCAAAGCACCTGTTGCGACGACGAAATCACCTGCTGCGACGACAGAAGCACCACGACGGGAGCACACGGCGGGAGCACCTGCTGCGACGACGGCGGGAGCGCCTGCTGCGGGAGCACCAGCTGCGACGGGATCGGGGATGACCTAGAATGCGGGATTGGGAAGAAATAATGCGCGGGATCGAGTCATTTTCATGTCCGATTAAAACGCTAGGATCGAATATGATCGTAGGATCGCACGATCCTACGATCATAAACGACGATCCTGGCATTTCTGCAGGGAGCCCGATCCAGCATAACTCGTGACTCGTTTTCCCCGTAAAACTCGTAAGATCGTCCGATCTTACGAGCAAAATCGAGATCTTGACAACCTTGACTCTATATAACTTAAATTGGATCATAGCAGTTGCGACGAAAATGTATTGACTAGTTCTTTGTCCTTTTTTGACATCAGTTATCATCGTAGTGAAAACTCATGATTTGATTTAATTCCAGATTGCTTATATGTAGATGCACAGTTGGCCTTCAGTGGTTTGTCTGCTTTGCTAATAGCAAAAGGGTCTGTAATAGCTATATGAAAAAAGAGTGCTTTGATAATAGTAATAGTTTGCCTATAGCCATTTTAGATTTGCTTATAATAATACCACATATATATACACACATATATAGATAGATAGATAAAATCCCTTGAGTTTATTATTAGGAAACAGTTATTGCTCTTAAAAACACTTGCCTTGGTCTCCTCAAAAACATCATCCTGTGAAGCACTTTCGTCGAAAACACGATCATAGATATGTTTTTTAAGTTTATCTTCTTTCCATAGATGTGCAACTGTGAACTCATCTTCCCTAAATAGTTTGATGTTCTCTTTTTCTTCAATCTCCTTTCCATTCAATGGGCGGATACGACAAAAAACTTGTATCTTTCCTTTCATATCTAGGGATTAACGCATAAGTTCAAACAGTTAAATTGAGGTAAAAATAAAGAGAGAATTAGGATAAAATCTTTATCAGAAAAACAAGATCGATGGAAGAAAGGACCTTCAATGACATTGCAATACTGTTTCCTAAAAAGTTGCTCTCCTTTGCAAAGTGCTTCAAGCTCGGATAACTGTGCTCCTTGCCTAGTCAAAATAGCAGATATTTGTTCATTTTTCCCACCAAAATCCTGGTTAAACAAGCAAAAGACATCAGCTACGTCAATTAGAAGAAACTGTTGCAGAATTTTAAGATGAAATGAACTAAATCAATGTCTTTATTGACTGGTTGCACATTGGCATCTGAAGTCTTTATCGTACAAAAAACTGGTTTTTTTTCATATTTTCATTCCATAAATAGCACAGATCAGGGGAAAACCGTAGTCTTTAAGCAAAACAAGCACACAAAGTTTACTATAGAAAAGACTGCACCATTTTCCTTGTGAAGCAAAACACAGTCTTCATATTTAAATATTAATTGATATTCAAAGGGCATTTAAGTTTAACACTTGCCTCTTTTAATTCACGCAATTCCGCTAACTCTTCGAAATTGCAGCTTAACGATTGTAGTGCTACATTTCTAGCCGAAATAGTACATTCAGTAACATTTAATGATTCTGACAAACTTTTCAATTTTTTCTCTAGACCAGAGATGCGCAATTGCAGTGTCAGTCGTTCATCTTCGAAGTTCTTTATCATCCTACATACCTGTCAGTTAGAAAAGACAGATTGGCTAATGTGTTAGGGTTATGAGAAAGAATATTTGAAGTTACCGTAACCAAATAGTGAGCAGTACAAACTTTACCTTGATTTTTTTTAATAGTGTAGAATAACATAGAGAGAGAAAAATAATTTTTATTTATTTCTCACACGCATCCATCTCTTGTTACAAATATTTGTATATTTATATAGGAATAGAGGGTGAAGAGTGAAGACACAACTCCATTCTAAGGTGTGGGACTAAATCCTAAGGAGATAATGGGCTCTAGCTAGGCCATTGTATAGATTCTCTTAACACTCCCCTACAATCAGGAGCATACAAATAGTAACAAGCAAACCTTGACAAGAATTGATAATATAGCGGACGCGATAAGACCTTAGTAAGAATGACAACAATTTGTCCGGCAGCAGGAACATGTTTTAACTCCAATCTTTTTAGTTGAACATTTTTCCCGAATAAAGTGACAATCGACTTCGATGTGCTTGTATGTTCATGAAATACGAGATTCTTTGCAATATGTATAACAACTTGACTGTTGGAAAATAGAGTGGTCGGAGAGGAGAGTTTGGCAATTAGGTTTCTCATAAGGCTTTCTAACCACATAAGCTTGGAAACGACGGAGGTCATTGAACTATACTCAGCTTCGATAGAGGAACGTGCAACCACTGATTACTTCTTGCTTCGCCATATGATAAGGTGTCCACGAAAGTATGTGCAATGCCCACTAATATAATAACGATTGTTCAAAGAGCCAGTCAGCCAGCATAGTCAACATCAGAGTAGATAATAAGAGATAAGGATGTGGAGGGCTTGTATGCAAGCCCTTGTCAAGGAACAGCCTTCAGATATTGGAGGATGCGCTCAACTACCTGGAGGTGAGAGATCTGTTGAGCATGCATAAATCGACTGACAATGCCAACAGTAAAGGATATATCAATCAAGTCTTGTAACTATAAGATAAATCAGTCTCCCTACAAGATGACTGGGTTTGGAAGGACTAGATCAGAGTCAGAGGTATGAGCGCAGAACTTGTGATTGACATACATAGCTTTGTCGGTAGGCTTGCATCAAGAATTGCAAGTGTCATGAAGAGGTCAAGACAGTACTTCCGTTAAGATATGACAAGGCCATCAGGCTACCGGGCTAACTCGATACCAAGAAAGTACCAAAGATTTCTCAGATCTTTAGTTTAAAAGCAGAAGCCAAGTGCCTCTTGATCATGTGTATTCCTTTGAGATCGCTACCCGTAATCAAAATATCATCAACATACACCAAGAGTATCACTATGCATGTCAGATTATAACGAGCGAATGAAGAGAAGTTGGCCGAGCTTCGACTAAAGCCAACATCACGAACAACCTGACTGAATTACCAAACCACACTCGAGGAGACTGTTTGAGACTGAAAAGAGATGTTATGAGGTGACATACAAGATACTACCATGTGGTCTCAAAACTAGGAGGTTGTATATAGACAGTCTCAACGAGATCTCCATTCAAAAAGGAATTTTTGACGTCCAATTGATGTTAATGTCACTGTCGATGAACAGCTAGGGAGATTAAGACAAGAACAATGTTTCACTTTTGCGACAAGTGAGAAGGTATCGTCGTAGTCGAGATCGTGTCGTTGAGTAAAATCACGCTACAAGACGATCTTTTAGACGTTCAACCGTCCCATTCGGACCATGCTTGATGGAAAAGACCCACTTATAACCCATTTCCTCATATATAGAAGTCCGCCACTCTGGATGCTGAAGAGCCTCCTATAGAGAAGTAGGGTAGAAATAAACGGCAAAGAAGCTACGAATTTTTGAATCACCGGAACCAAGCGATGTAATGAAACATAATTAGATATGAGGTGAGGGGTAGAAGTTGGTGCCAAATTAGCAGCCCGCGAAATATCATTAGCAGAGGGTAACTGCCATAGAGCATCTAAATGAGGAGGGCGACCAATGTACACACGAAGAAGAGGAAGTTTGGAGGGTATGGTGGTCGGAGTGGGTAGTAGAGGAGGAAGATGGGAGTTAAAAAGAATGATAGGGCGTAGTAGTGTAGGAGGTGTTGGAGGGGATGTCGGGAAAGAGTGAAAAGGTTGGTATTCAAGGAATTCACATCCGCAAACGTAACTACCTTGTTATCAATGGGAGAATTGTAGATATAGCTTTTTTGAGTGCTGGAATATCTAGTGAACATATATTTGGTAGCACGGGGAGCAAGCTTGTCTGCAGAGAGGCAAGGAAGTGAACATAGCAGGTATAGACAAAGACACAAGGTGTAACTAGAAAGGGGGTTGGAAGGGGAATAGAAGACTGAAGGGAGTCTCAAAGTTGAGAATAGAAGAAGACATGTGATTGATGAGATAGCAGACGGTAGAAACCATGAAATGCCAACAAAGCATGGGAACCAGCATTTGAAACATAAGTGAGTGAGCGACCTCAAGAAAATGACGATTCTTGCGCTCAGGTGCATCATTCTGTTGAGGGGTATAAGTGCATGAAGTTTGATGGATGATCATAAACTCAGTACATAGATTATTAAATGCATGACTCGAATATTCTCGTATATTGTCAATACTAAGAATTTTAATAGAGCTAGAGAATTGTGTGCGAATCTCAATAATATAAGCATAAAATACACTAATTAAGATCGATCGCGAAGTATACTGAGGTCATGAGAGAGTAATCATTAATAAATGTAAGAAAATAGCGATAACCAGAAACACTAGTTGTTTTATAAGGTCCCTAAATATCATAATGAACAAAAGCAAAGGGAGCATTGCTTCGAGTACAATGAGGGGGCAAAGAGGAACGATGATGTTTGCCGAAGATACAAAACTCGCAAGTGATGTCAGTGAAGGATAGATCAGGAAGAGCTTTCTTGAGAATTGGGAGAAGAGCATGCCTGAGACGTTAGTGTCAATCAACAGAAGTAACGGGGGAGAGAACTGTGGGGGAAACACACAGAGTATAGAGTATGTAAGACAATCGCCCTTTACCAATGATATTTTGCATCCATACATCCTACAAAACAAAGAAGATGAGGAAAATGTTATAATACAATCAAGGTCTTGAATAAGACGACTAATAGAAAGAAGATTAAAAAGAAAGTCTAGAACATGAAAAATCGAGCGAAGAGAGATAGATGAAGTGAGGGGCACATCGCAAGAACTATAAACAGGTAAGGTGTCACCATTTGCCACTGTGATGAACTTAGAATGCGCAGTGTCCAAGTACTAAAAAGGATTCCACGTAATAATATGGTTTGTGGCGCTAGAGTCCACAATCCAAGTTGGACTATGGGAAAGACAGAAGATACCTTCATTGAAGATAGACACAACCAACATAGTTAGAAGAGCGACTAATAAACCCCTGCAAATGTTGCAGCAGGGTGCGGTGCAGCTATTCGTAGGAGCATCGACCGCAATGAAGGCATTATGGTGTGGGGGAACACCATGCTTACGATAACATGTGGCCTCAAGATGGTCATCTCGGCCATAATAAGTACACTTGGGAAGAGTGGGACCATTACGACCCCTTCTCGAGAAACGGTGGGAGCACTACGAGCCGCTAGAGGATCAAGGTGAGTTGCAGAATAATGTTGGAGGAGAGCTAGAGAGTTAATCCCGAGAGCATCGAGGGGAGATGTCATATTCAAAAGCATGGAGCACACATTCGAGAGGGGGAGAATGAAAGAGGAGAAAAGGATCTAAGCACAGACGCAGTGGAGATGAGGTGGGACACGGGACATCATCATGGCGATGCCAAGAACTTGTTTTTGGTCACATTGGGCAGCGAGATCCACAGTGGGAGACTGATGTTGAATCCAAGCCTCGACGAGAGTTTTAGACTGCACAGTAATGGTGTTCAGGTCTTCATCCACCCTTAGTTCAAGAGACGAAGTTTGTGAAGATGTCAAATAGGTGATGTAGACTGTTCTTTGCAAGAATATAGTGAGTGAAGTTCATCCAACATCGCCTTGCCTGTCTTTTGATACATGGTCATATGATATGGTTCACTGTCCATATAATTCAAAATCCATGATTGGATGCGTCCATCATCGTGGAGCCATTTCTCGGTGGGCTCTGTAGGTTGATCCTTAGAATGAGGATGAAGGAGGCCTTTGGTCTAGAGAACATGGCATACGGAGTGTACCCACTTGACAAAGTTGTTCTTACCACTAAAAGAGATAGTGGTAATCCACAACTCATCTCGAACTTCAGGGAGAGTAGTCGCGACACGGGACGGAAGAGACGAAGCAAAATTCAAGTCCATTAACCAGCAAAGAGAGGAGAAACTGCAAAGACAGGAGAAAGACAGTCGAATGTCATGCGAGCACAGGCAAGAGGCCGCAGATTGGAAAGGAAACTGTGGGAGGGCGGAGAGGGCAGACATGGCGCGGCCAAAATGAAAAAATTCCCAAAAGAAAGTCCTGCGAGAATACGGCGATCACGGAATAGCTATAAGACGAGCACAGCAAGAAAGGAAGAAGAACCCGATCTTGACGAGCTCAGGAAACGTGAACACCGTGGACACGATCACAAACAGATGGCCAGCGAGTACAGCGGCACGTGAACAGGTGAACTCCTTAGATGCGAACTCTGAGCACAGGGAGCACGCGAACGTTGTGGCCAGCGAACAGAAGAACTCTGAATACAACGAGAAGGCGAACTCCGTGGATGCGAGAGGTCGAGCGAGCACATCGGCTAGGTTGCACGAGAAGGAACCGATAGGGCTGCGCGAGGAGAGGCGAGCAAACAAGAGATGTCGAAAGAAAAATGAGAGACGAGTGTCCGCGATCTGGCCTGATGCTGGCAGACAGATGGGCAATGGTGGGGCTCAACAGGCAGCGTCAAAAATCTATAAAGGAAGCAGAGTGGGGGCAGGTAGGGTAGAGAGCCACGCGGAACTTAGAGGAGATCCGTGGGTAGAGATTGAGACCGCAAGAGGTTGCAGGAAAGACGAGTCCGCAAGATTAGGGGCTCAAGCCGAGCGAAAAAAAAACTTTAGGTTTTATGTTGCTCGATAACATGTAGAATAACACGGAAGAGAGAAAATTAAATATTTTTATTAATTTCTCACATACACTCATCCCTTGTTAGAAAAATTTGTACATTTATATAGCAGAGTGATGCCACAACTTCATTCTAAGGTGTGAGACCAAATCCTAAGAAGGTAATGGGTTCTACCTGGCCCTTTCTATGGGCCTTTGTATAGATTCACTTAACAAATAGAAATAGCAATTGATGTGTTAAATATTAGAACAACATCTGCTGAATCTAAAAAAAATAACCTCTTCATTTTTCATCTTTTCAAGTCTTACTATCTTCTCCTCAAGTAACTGTTTCTCCTTTAGCATTGACTTGACAGTGCCTCTAGATGCATTCAGTTCATTAGTGTGTATCATCATATCGTCTTGAAGTTTGGATATTATCTGCTCAAAACAAAGAAATGTTAAAATTTACATATTTTTCGGTACTATTTCATTGACCCCGGAAAAACATCATATTCTTCACGTGTAGAATTTTCTTTAGCATCCTGTAATAATAGGGTAAAATTGGAAGCCGGGACAATAAAAAGGTCGATGAAAATGAAAATACCTGAAAATCAATCAAAACACTCTTTACATAGCCTGTATCGCCTCCATTCTGATCTCTAGATCTAGGCATGAACTCCTCGGTAGCATTTATAAGGGATTCTTCCTGTAAGCTCAGCTTTTCAAGTTTGGCTTCCATGCTTCCTTTATCCAATAGTGCAGCCTGTTAATTCATTTATCTAACAGTAGATGTGATAGTATATCATAGCATTATAACAAAATAAACATGCAGTAAAATAACACTGAAGATTTGAAAGATACTATGGAACTGAAACTGAGTTTTCATTAAATTTATATGACATTTGTTAACACTGAAAGAAGTACCTGCAAGGCCAGCTCTTTTTCATCACATACTTTTTTTAGTTCATCACACTTACTAATAAGTTCTTGTAGGTTTTCCTTATTGGAGTCCAAGGAATCTTTGATCTTGTTAAGTTCCCCAAGCGCCTCAATTTCCTGTTTCTGTCTCGCATGCAGATCTTCGAGCAACTACACGAAGCAAAACAATTTAGTTAAAACCTAAACAAAGTAAATCAATTTGAAATCATATCATCAACATCAAGGAGCATAATAAATAAAACAAACCCCACCAAAAAGAAAACATCACATCTGTTCTTGCATTAAAGACAGCTAAAAAAACCTACTGACAGAAGATTACTGCTCTAAGCAAGATGGCCTGGGAACGATATAAAATAATATCTATGTATGAAGGTGCAAATTGATTGTGTTCTACAATTTGGATCGTGAAGTAGAGATCAAGCTTAACAGTTTCCATTTAAAATAGAATCTCAATGTGTTGCATTAGTGTTCTTTATTAATATAACTTTGAGTGAGTTGATTAATTATTGTTGATACTAAGTGGAGGGAGATAAACTGGCAGTCCACAGAACTAGCAAGAAAACACAGCAATATAATATGGAAAGTCAGGTATGTTCATCTCGTACCATAGGAGGGGAAAACATAGTTGAATTAGTAAATTAAGGAAACTAAAGCTCATTGAAAAGGCCCACTACAAAGACCCATACTCCTTATTCATTGTTTTAGTCCCACACCTCTAATCTTAGTTTGGATTCTCCTCCTTTGTGTATACATAGAGGTATCATGTCATACTTAATCTCACGATTTTGGAAATAATATTCCCTCCATTTTCTCAACTTGGTTTCAGAGCACAAGGCATGTGTTTTTTTCTGTCCTCCACTCCTCCAGGAAAAATATAATCAGCTCGGCAGGCTTTATCATTTTTCATCAGCCCTGCTTGTGTGTGCTTTACACTGGAGGCCTTCCGCAGCATCGTTGTTAAGCGGGATGTGTTTGCTTCTTCGTGCAACATAAACAATTTGCGAGACAGATCCCCGAGAACTCCTCTGGATCAAGGCCGCCATCTGCACGATCAAATCTTGTTACCAACCTCTTCCCACATCGACTGTGAGCTTTGCCAGCATCTCTCGTTGCGATCTCTTGCAAGCTCTTACTGCATCGAATGTGAGCTATGCCCGCATCACCATTGCAATCTCCTGCGAGCTCTTCACGCTTCTACGTTTTTTTATTGCAATCTTCGCATATTTGCAAGTTCTGCAAAATCTATCAGTTTTTGTTGCGTGCTTTGCAAAACTTGACTCCCAAGTGTTGTAAGACCTGAACCTGAATTTTAAGTCAAATATTTTAATATTTTTTAATCGAAATATTTCTTTTATGGTGAAAACAAAATTCAATGTCGATTCGACGTCACACGTTTAATTTTGAAGTTTGCGATTTCCGATGTTTTTGGCGACAATTGTATCAGTATTTTGATTGACTCCATTTCGACCTTATCATTATCTATCTGATTGATTTAAGGGAGAGATTTAATACTTGGCAAATTTAAGAGAGGCTTTACATATACATTCAAGTGGGCAGGCCAGTAACATCTTACTTATATCTTAATATTTGGCTGAATTGGGTTGGATTACATTAAGTTGGTTGGATTAAAAGAGGCCATGGCTGTAAACTTATCTAGAATTTGGCTCTCTCCCGATACTTACCCCTTTTCTCATCTCTGGAGCTCTCGGGCTTGATCACCCAGAATTGGAATAGAATTGTCTAATCTAGGAGGCGTAAAAGCCTAAAGCGTGTTCGATCGCCCTAATTTTGGTATTGATTTGATAGGCCCGGATGACTGATAGATTTGAGAATGACCCAAAACATTTCAGAAGAACAAAATATTATTAGAAAATTCTGAATTCAATACAGATACGAAGAAAAATAAAATAAATAATGAACTTGATACCAGAAATAGTATTTTTGTTGTACTAGCACACTGTACATTACTTTACCTGTTTACTTTACTTTCATATTGTTTCTACTACACATGTTCAAATATATAACTCCATATTAATGTTGGCTCTTCGTATTTACCTGTAGTGTGGTTGAAGAGGTAAGAGACTCACATAGTTCTTTAAATAAACTGGTCGTAAATTTCTATTTTAAGAATCAGACTGGCAGCGTACTAGGCCCCGCTAGCAGGTTGCATGTGAAGACAGAAATGAAGCAAAGGGACGAAGTGATACGAGCACGGGTTAGAGTTTTGTTATAGTTTGTATTAGAGTTGGTTATAGTCTGAACATTATATAAAAGTGTCAGTTCTATTTGGCAATAGTCGTTTTTTCCCCTATACTCAGGCATGTGACATGATGTAAGTTAGAATATGCCATTTTTATGCTTTGTTCTTTATTATTCCTCTATTATTGTATAACCTTTATATATAAAGGACCTATTATTGAAATGAATTTATTCTGATTTTCTCGTGCAACATGGTATCAGAGCTCGAAACTTTCCTGGTGCCCTAATTTCTACGGTCCATCGCTCGCGCTCACTCGTCCTCCTCCCGCTCTTCGTTCGCGCTCGCCAGTACGCCTCCCGCTCTTCGTTCGCACTCTCCTGTCAACCTCCTGCTCGAGACTTCTCCACCCGTCCAGGGCCCACTTCCACTCGAGACTTCTCCACCCGTCTAGTCTCCTTCTTCAGTCCTTGTTCCGGCGTCGGATCCTCAATGCAGTGAGTGACATTCTTCTTCTGGCGCCATCTGCCCTTATTGGTGCTCTTATGAAGTGGATTTCTCTTCCTCTCCCATTTTTATGCCCTAAATCTTGGGTCAGCTCTGGATTTTTATTTCTAAGCCATTATGTATACCAGAGCTGATTCTCCCGCTCCCTCATCAAGGGTTGTTCCTCCGACAGTTTTTCTTTGTGGAAAATCTGATCATAATACTCCTCAGATCACTACCATTCGTCTCGATGACTCCAATTACATTTCATGGTCCCGGTCTATCACCCTGACGCTCAAGAGCAGTAGTCTCTTTGGCTGTGTCACTGGCCAAATACAGGAACCAGTCAGGACCACTTCTGAATGGGTGCAGTGGGAGTCGGAGAATTCCTTAGTCATGTCCTGCTTACTAATTCGATGCAGGAATCCATTGCCTGTAACTTTCTATTCCTTGACAATGTTGCGGACATTTGGCGATGAGTGGAGTCCTGACAATGTTGCTTCTATCATTATAGGAGATTATGAAGGTATAAGTAGGTTTTTCATGGTACCGCTTAGGATGGAAGAGTGTTGGTTTGTTAAACCAACAACTTCCAGCATCAAGTCCAATTCTTAAGCAATGATTACATTTAGATGTGCAACTACCTGGTTGCGTCAAGTTGAGAAGAAGTTGACGTAGCTTCATACTTGTATCGATTAGAAATCAACACACATATATAATTGCGTCGAGTTGAAATCGACGTATGCTTCTAGTTTTTATGTTTGTTGTATTTTGAAGTCAGTTTGTTTTCAGGTTTCTTCCCAATAATACCCTAATAGTTAGTTGAGTTAGCCTAGTTATACTGTGATTTTATAAGGATCATCATTTATAATTGTTAAGAGAGCACAAAAAAACTTGTATGTATTGCTTGTGTGTCTAAATACAAAGAGAGAATACAAATATATAGGAGGAAGAAAGAGAGAGAACAATCATATACATGATGTGGGACTAAAGAAGAGAGAAAACAAAAGATGGGCCCAATAATGGGCTCTTTACATGGGCTTTTCTAACACTCCCCCGCAAGCTGGAGCGTACAAATCATATGCGCCAAGCTTGGACAAGCACTGATAGAAGAGGGGCCTGGAAAGAGCCTTTGTGAGGACATCCGCAACTTGTTCAGTCCCTGTAACATGCTTTAGATCGAGCTTCTTCATTTGAACCTTCTCCCGGATGAAGTGACAGTCGACTTCGATGTGCTTTGTTCTTTTGTGGAAGACCGGGTTCTTGGCGATATGTATAGCAGCTTGGCTGTCGCAGAGGAGGAGAGCAGGTGAAGGTAGCTTTACACCCAGATCGGTGAGAAGACTCTCAAGCCACGTTAGTTCAGACACTACAGATGTCATTGTCCGGTATTCTGCCTCAGCTGATGATCGAGCAACGATAGCTTGTTTCTTGCTCCGCCAGGTAATCAGACGTCCTCCAAAATAAGTGCAAAATCCACGGGTAGATCGTCGGTCATTAAGGGAACCAGCATAATCAGCATCTGAGTATGCCACCAATGTTGGAGCTGAAGAGGAGGTTCTGTAAACAAGTCCTTGGTCAGGAGCTGTTTTAAGGTATCTAAGAATGCGTTCAACAGCCTGGAGATGAGATCTTCGAGGGGAGTGCATATACCTGCTGACAATACCAACAACGAAGGAAATATCTGGTCTGGTTACCGTAAGATAAATCAATTTTCCAACAAGGCGACAATAATATTCTGGATTCTGGAGCAGGAGATCCGAGTCAGATGTCTGGGCGCACAACTTTTGGTTTACATCCATTGGGGTGTCACTCAGCTTCCAGCCTGAATAGCATGCGTCATGAAAGAGGTCGGGGCAATACTTCCATTGAGAGAGGACAAGCCCATCTGGTAACCTCAATGCCCAAGAAGTATCGTAGGGGCCCCAGATCTTTTGTCTGAAAGACGGAACTTAGATGTAGTTTGACTGCCTGTATCCCTTGTGATTCATCTCCTGTAATGATGATATCGTCAACGTATACTAACAGAAGAACCGTTCCTGTTGTTCGGTGACGAGTAAACAGTGAGAAGTCGGCCGAGCTCCGAGTAAAACCAATATCCCGAAGGGCTTTACTGAACTTGTCAAACCATTCCCGTGGGGATTGTTTGAGACAATACAAAGCCTTCAAGAGGCGACAGACCTGAGATTCCCCCGTGGTCTCAAACCCGGGTGGTTGTTGCATATATACCATCTCCTGGAGATCACCATTCAGAAAGGCATTCTTTATATCCAGGTAGAGTAAGGGCCACTGGCGAGAGACAGCTACGGAGATGAGGACACGGACGGTATTGAGCTTGGACACTGGAGAGAAAGTTTCCTCATAGTCGAGCCCCTGTTGTTGGGTGAAGCCACGAGCCACTAGACGAGCCTTCAGACGGTCTATCGTCCCATCAGCAGCATGTTTGATGATAAAGACCCACTTACACCCAACAGGTTTCTGACCAGGAGGAAGGGGTACTAGAGTCCATGTCTAGTTAGCCCAGAGAGCTGTCATTTCCTCCTCCATGGCGGCCCGCCAGACCGGATGTTGGAGCGCCTCCTGCATAGAGTTAGGAACAGAGACCGAGGAAAGAGAAGTAGCAAATATGTGAAGTTGGGGAGAGAGGCGATGGAGGGAGACATAGTTTTCCAGTGGATGAGCAGTGGAGGGAGGTACCTGATCAGCAAGACGCGGAGTATCCGTGGTTGAGGCCGACTGCAGAGGGGCAACGGAACTGGGAGGGCGACGAGTGTAGAGACGGATAACGGGTGGTTTGGAGGGAGCAGGAGCCGGCGTAGGTGGAACTGGTGAAGGTGGTGTAGTAACGGGGATAACCAGTCGTGGGATGGATGGAGGGAGAGGAGCTGGTGGTAGATGAGCGGGTAAAAGAGCAGGGAAAACGGTTGATCATCCCGGAAGGTAACATCAGCAGAGACCGAGATCTTTCGAGAAGCTGGAGAATAACAGACATAGCCCTTATGGGTGCACGAATAGCCGACAAAGATGTGTTTAGCCGCCCGTGGATCCAACTTATCTGAGGACGGCCCCAGACGGTGTACATAGCAGGTGCTGTCAAAGACACGAGGCGGGAGAGGAAAGGCTAGAGTGGGGGGAAAGAGTAGGCTGAACGGAGTAGCATAGTGGAGGATGGAGGATGGGAGACGGTTGATGAGAAAGCAGGCAGTGGAGACCGCAAAGTTCCAGTAAGGTTTGGGAACATGCATTTGAAGCATGAGGGAGCGGGCTACATCGAGTAAGTGGTGGTTCTTCCTTTCGGCAACGCCGTTTTGCTGGGGTGTGTAGGCACAAGAGGTTTGATGAATAATCCCGAATTCAGAGCACAAATCTGTAAATCCGTGACCGGTGTATTCGCGAGCATTATCGGTGCGCAATGTTTTTAGGGTGGTGTGGAATTGTGTACGGGTCTCAAGGACAAAGGCCCGAAAAACACGGGGAAGCTCGAAGCGATCACGAAGTAAGTATAACCACGTAGTACGAGAGTAATCATCAATAAATGTGATAAAGTACCGAAAACCAGAAATACTTGTAATCTTAAAAGAACCTCATACATCGGAATGAACTAAATCAAACGGAGCAGCGCTCCGGGTACAATGCGCAGGAAAAGAAGAACGCGGCTGCTTGCCGAAGATACAGGACTCACACTGAAACGGATGAAGAGATAGATCATGAAGAGCCCGCTGGAGGACCGGCAGAGGGGCATGCCCAAGACGTCGATGCCACTCAGTGGAAGAGACAAAAGAGAGAACGGTGGGAGAATCTTCGAGAAGGTAGAGCTCGTTCCGCAGTGTGCCTTTACCAATGATAGTCTGCGTCCGCCGATCCTATATAACAAAAGAAGAGGAGGTAAATATGACAGCAATCAAGATCATCAGTAAAGCGTCCGACATAAAGTAAATTGAACGGGGAGCTCGGAACATGAAGAGCTGAGCGAAGGGAGATCGACGGGTTGAGAGAAAGATCCGCCGAACCGGAAACGGGAACCGTCGCCCCATTGGCCACAACGATAAACTTCGGATAAGGAGAATCTGAGTACTGGGCAGGCCGTCGTGAGGTAATGTGATGAGTGGCACCTAAGTAAACGATCCAGCACGGACTGGTGGATAAACATGCAGTACCTGTGGTGGAGACGGAGGCAATAGAGGCAGAAGGCGGGTTGAGGAGCCCCTGGAGGTGCTGAAGCTGGAGACGAATGGCCTCAAGGTCAGGAGGAGCGGCAGAGGGGGCGTCAGCAACAACAGACGCCGTCGGGCGAGGAGGATAACCAATCTTCCGGTAGCAGGTCGCCTTAAGGTGGTCGTATTTCCCGCAGTAAGAACACTTTGGCGGACCCCGGCCACCACGCCCACGACACCCGAGATCCCGAACATCCGCCTCAAGCAGAGGTAGGAGGGGACGGTAGGAGGGATGGAGCCTGCTGGAGAAGGGCCGGGGGAGAAGGAGCAGAAGTATCCGGAGGAGGTGACACGCGGAGAAGCATGGAGCAAACATCAGAGAAATACGGTGTTATGGGAGAAGCCAGGACCTGAGTCTGAATGCTTTGATGGTGAGACGGAACACGAGCCATCATGATGGCAATGCAGACGGCTTCCTTTTGAGCGCGCTGAGCAGCATGATCATTGGTAGACGGCTGGTGCTGGATCCAGGACTCAGTAAAGGTCTTGGCTCGGGCGACAAAGGAGGTCATGTCCGAAGCCCATCCAGTGTCGAGAGCGAGAAGATCAGTGAGTATGTCGTAGAGATGTTGGAGGCTGTCGCGGCCTGAGTACAAGGAATGCAGCTCATCCCACATAGCCTTGGCGGTGTCGTGGTACATGGCCATCTGATAAGGTTCACCATCCAAGGAATTAAGAAGCCAAGTCTGGACGCGGCCATCATTGCGGAGCAAGTCGTCGGTAGGAGGAGGAGGTGCCTGAGTGAGGTGAGGCAAGAGGCCCTTGGTCTGAAGAACCCGTCGAACAGAATACACCCAAGGGATAAAGTTTTTCTTCCCAGAGAGAGAAATAGTAGTTATCCGCAGCTCGTCGCGGATTTCCGCAGAACAAGCCGGGCGGTCTGCAGGCAGACTGGCCGCCGGGCCGGTGGAGTTGACAGAAGAGCCCATAGAAGCAGCAGGAGAGAGTTCGGTACAGGTCGGGCGGATAGCAAGCCGCAACAACTAGAGACTGGCGGGAACGAAGACCGCAGCGAGAAGAACCGGAGACTGCTGCGGGAAGAACCGGAGAAGACCGCAACCTCAATGCGGGAAAACAACAAACCGCACGGTCACAACGTGTGCACCAGCGATCAGACAGACCACGATCAAAAATCGAAAAGAAGATAGTCTGCACGGTCTCGGTGAGCACACCAACAGTCAGAGCAAAGGAGGAGGCCGCAAGAAGAACTCAAGCGGACGGGGAGAGGAAACCGCGAGTAGAAGAACTCGAGCGGATAGAAGAAGAATCCGCGGAGTATAGAACTTGAGCGGATTGATGAAGAGGCCGCGAGTTGGAAAGAAACTCGAGCGGTCAGAAGAGTAATCCGCGAGTTAGAGAACTCGAGCGGATAGGTAGAGAGACCGGGCGAGTAGCACCGGAGGAGGAAAGAAACAAGCCGCGCCGATATAAGAAGGAAGCTCGCTGCGGGAAAGGGAGAAAGAAACAAACCGCGCGAGTAGAGAGGAAACCACACGAATAAGGGAGGTAGGAAAGGGCCCCACTTGTGAGAGATACTCCTATAAAAGGATAGAGAGTAGAGAGAAAAAAAGGGTGGAGGCCACGGGATAGGGGTGGGAGGAAAGAGAGAGGCGGTTAGCAGAAGACTAGCTGCGCGCCTTGCGCGAGAAGGGAGGCCGTCTGGTTAGACAACGACAGACTGCGCCTAGCGCAAACAGAGTCAGTCCGGGCGGTTAGCAGAAGGCTAGCCGCAAAGAGAGACTGAGTCCTTCTGATACCATGTTGAGAGAGCACAAAAAAACTTGTATGTATTGCTTGTGTGTCTAAATACAAAGAGAGAATACAAATATATAGGAGGAAGAAAGAGAGAGAACAATCATATACATGATGTGGGACTAAAGAAGAGAGAAAGCAAAAGATGGGCCCAATAATGAGCTCTTTACATGAGCTTTTCTAACAATAATGATGATGGGTTGCTTTTCCTTAGCTTTGATAATAGCTACGGAATTCTTCCAAGCAGGTTTGTTGGAAGCTTTTTTTTAGCCTGTTGCCAATCCTAGATTATTGTATCTCACGGAGAAATTCTTTGAAATATCTTTAAGCTTTTGACTTCAACCATTAAGGGAGTCTTCAAAGGGTTTTGTCATTGCTAGCTCTTCTTTTAAGGATTTATTTTCTAAAGTCAAATCATTTATTTGTTATTTTAATTCTCCTACTTCAACTCTAAGTTTTTTTATTTCTTTTCTAAGTGATTTTATTTGTCTTTTTGCCTCTAATAATGGTGGCTGAAATCTTTAAAAGATTCTTTGAAATCATTAGAAGAAAAATCAAAATCATCAAAACATGATACTTGATCATCTTCATCTTCTGAAAATACTTCCAAAGCGATCAGGCGGGCTTCTTCAGCAGCAGCTCATCTTCACTCTCAAAAAAAAAACTTGACTAGTATGAGTCACTTCAGGTTTCTGATATGACCTCTTCCTTTCTTCTTGTCCTTTCTCCTAAAGGACTGCTTTTTATGCTCTTTTTGCTAGTATTGTGCAAGGCCAATGCTCTGGATGCTGAATGAAGGAAGCATGGTTATGCGCACATAAATCAAAATAGATATTGGGTCTGCCCTCTCTGATTTCTTTGGCCTTGATTTGAGGGCATGATTCCGCAGCAAACGTGATGGTATAGGGGTACCACTATTTCAGTGGTATCTGTGAGCAGCCACATTGTGCATTTATTATCAAAGGTTAGGTCTTTCTCCTCTAAGAGAAGCCACTTTGTGCATAGAGCCAAAGGTTAGGTATGTTTCCAATCTTCCCCCGCCCATACACCCAATGAGTGGGGACTATATGGGTTCTGTTGTTGTTGTTTGCTAATTTTGTTCTTCTGGTCTCAGGACACGCTGGAGCTATATGCCCTGGTTTTCTGCATGCAAAGCAGATAGGCTCTTTGTTTGGATTCTTATCAAACTTTAGTTTGGTAGCACTACTTCTTCTTCTTCTGGAAACTTTTGTCTTTATCTACCTCCTAAACCTTCCGGCTAGGAGATTGAACATCTCCTTTTCATAAATTGAAGGCTCTCCATCAGTTTCTTTCAGTGCAGTGGATTTTTTTATAGGGGTTGAGATATTATCCTTTGCTTCAGTTTCAGCCCTACTCGTCAGGAAAAGTTCATAGGACTTCAACTTGCCTAGCAAGGCATCAGTTGTGAATTTCATGTGGCATTTGGACTCTCTTATAGCCCGATTCTTGAATCTCATGTACTTGGGAAGCACATAAATAGTTTGTCATTGATCTCAGTCAGTGATATCTCCTTGTCAAGCACTTTGAGCTCACTGACTATGATGTTGAACCTTTCATACATTCCATAAACACTTTCTTCACCCTTCTTCTGAAAGTCCTTATATTGGGATATGAGAAGTGATTTTTCATCTTTTCTCTCATTAGAGTTGTCATCAACAATTCTAGACAAAGACTCCCAGATTTCCTTAACTAATAGACAGTAAAAACCTTCTGAAAAATGTCATCAGACATGGTAGATACCAAGATGTTCATAACCTTAGTATCTCAGTCCTTTATCTTCTATTCACATTTTGTTCAATCATCTCTAGGAACCCGCTCTTATGTGGCATTTTCACTAAAATCCTTCTTGTAAGGCCTTGGTGGACCTGAAAACACAGAATTGAAGATTCCTTCATCAATAAAATTCATATATAGTTTTATTTTGATTTTCCAGATTGTGAACTTTTCTACAGCGTAAACCTTTTAAAATTATTAGAACTATCTTTAAAATTTTATTTATACATTATTAGGTGTCGTGTTACAACTGTTCAGATTTTCATGACCAAGATGTTAACCTTTATTTGATCAACCTCCCTGTGATACCAATTTAAAGTGTGAACAGTTGTGACTTAAGTCTCTGAAAAATTCTCTAAGGGTGAATAAAGATTTAAAAATATTTTATAAAACTATTATCTAGACTTGTACAATTTTAGATTAGCATCTACAGAATCACAGGTAGAAAATAATCACAAAAAAGTAAAAGCACAAAAGCAAAAACAGCAAAGAAAATCAAAACACAGAAGATACCAAAACTATAGTGGTTTCTCAAAATCTGGGTACATCTACTCTTCTACCACTTTGGTAGGAATACACTGTCACAATGACTGAGTCTTTTGATAAGAAGACTCTCAGTACTAGGGACTGAGTCTTTTGCTTGCGAGTAGAGGTGCGAGAAAAGTAAGGAGCATCCTCAAAGAAAGTAACATCAGCGAAAATATACTGTTTTGGAGAAGAGGATCATAACACTGATATCTTTTTGTGTCGGACAGTAGCCCAGAAAAATGCACTTAACTGGGCGAGGAGATTAGTTTGTCACGTCTAGGAGAAGGAGAATGAACAAACGTTGTGTATCCAAAGACACGTGGAGGTAAATGAAACAGTGTTGCATTAGGATACAGAATGGAGAAAAGAGTTTTGCCGTTGAGAACCGAAAAAGGAACTTGGTTGATAAGGTAACAAAAAAGAAGAACGGCATGACCCCAATAGGATCAAGCAACCCTCATTTGCGTTAGAAGAGTACGAGTCATAGCAAGGAGATGGCGGTTCTTGCATTCAGCAACCTCATTCTGTTGAGAGGTGTAAGGACAACTAATCTGATGTATAACGTCGTGATGCATACAAAAGACTGAAAATTTATGACTAAGGTATTGTTTAGCATTATCAGTACGAACGATTTTAATAGAAGCATCAAACTGAGTACACACCTTATTATAGAACGCAATGAAAATAGAAAAAAAATTCAGAACATTTTTTGAGCAAGTACAACAAAACCCATCTTGAAAAATTATCAATAAATGTAACAAAATACAGACTACCCATACTAAGAATTTTAGTAGGAGCAGGACCTCAAATGTCAGAATGAACAAGTTCAAAAGAACGAGAAGAACTACGTCATAGTTTTACTGGAAAGGTTGAACGGTGGTGTTTGTCAAGTTGGCAAGCGTCACAGTTGAGAGAAGAATCTCCTCGAGGTAGATCAGGTGAAACATGGTAAAGAACGCGAGGAGGATGTCCAAGGCGAAGATGGCACTGTAGAAGAGAAGAAGAAGCGGAATATGTAGACACATTATCAAGGTAGAACAAGCCGCCACTTTCAGTCCCAGCAGCAATCGTCTCTTTGGAGTGAGGATCCTGAAAATAACAAGTAGACGAGGTAAAAATAGGTGTGCAATTTAATTGCTTACATAGAGAAGGAACAGAAAGTAAGTTGCACGGAAAGGTTGAGACTTAAAGAGTGTACTCAAGGTGAAGAGACGAAGTAACTGCACTGTTCCAGTTCCACATACAGGGGATTGAGAACCATTCGCAATAAAAACCGGAGGTAACCGGTTATGTTTGGCGAGAAATGAGAAATGGCGAGGATTGTCAGTCATATGACTAGTAGCATCAGAATCAAAGAGCCACCTACCCATAGTGGCCATATGAGCAACACCTGAAGAGATAGCAAGACAAGTGGACTTTTTGAGGTAATATCAGCAGCAACGGGTTGAAGATGAGGATGCTTGACTCAACAACGATCAACAAGGTGATCGATCTTGCCACAGTGAGAGCAAAGAAATCTAGAAGAAGTACGTCCACCTGAGCGACCTCCACGACCACTAGAAATGTCATTACGAGCTGGAAGAGCAATAGTGTCAGGAGGAGGCGGAGTAGTAACAGACGAAATGCGCGCAGCAGTGGCATACAGAGTAGGAGTATCAGCCTTCTCCAAGAATCTGTTGCCGAATCATATCATAAGATTCGGACAAACTAAGCAGATAAAACACGACCAGAAGTTTCTGGAAGTGCTTGTGTTGTTCAGCAAGATCAGCAGAGAAAGGACGATGCTGAAGAATTTCAGTACTGAGAGCTTGCACCTCCTAGTAAGCAGCAACAGGAGTCATGGTGGGACGAGAAAAAAGATATGAATATAACGTGTATATGCGTGAAGTTTAAGCTCCCTTGGAGTATAAAGCAGCAAGATGCGTCCAAGCGGCCTTAACTGTCTCATCATGTCATATGACAGGAAGACACTCATCAGAAAAGCAATTTGCAAGCCATGTACGAACTAGAGCATTACAGGCATCCCAGTTGTCAAACGTAGAGAGCCGCGAGGAGGAGGGTCATCAGTAAAGTGATGACGTTTGCGTTAAGACCTTAAAAGAAAAGTGAAGGAAACACTCCAGTCCGAATAATTAGGACCAGTTAGCTTGGATGCAGTTCCAAGATTACCAAAAATGGAGATAGAGGCAACAGTAAGAATCGGGTGTGCAGATAGAATGAAGGAAGAAGAAGTCGGGCTCCCCATAGGCTATCCGCGCGAACAGGAGCAGCGGTTAAGGAGAAAACCGCAAGAAACAGCGGAAAGAAGAAGCGGTTAAGGAGGAAACCGCGCGAACAGAGATGAAACTGCAAGAAGAGAGCTATTCGCAGGAAGTGCGAATAGCAGAGGGCGGGAGAGCGGCAAGAAATAGCGAAAAGAATTAACAGAAGAAACAACGGGAAAGCACGCTTAAGAAAGAGACCCGCGACAAGAGAAAAGAAGAGAAAAGCAGGCGGTTAAAAAACTAGTGACCGCTTGCACAGTGTTACGGCTGAGAAAGCAGAAAATGGAGCAAATGACCGATTCGTTCTGATACCATGTGCGAAAAGAGCTAAATAACAGAACTTTATTGATCCAAAAAGTTATATAATACATGGGTATGCCCCTCTATTTATAGAAAAGGGGGAAGAAAGAGAAAAAACAAGAGTGAGAATGTACAACGCCTGTCACATACAACTAGTCGGATAGATAAAACACTAGCCGCACGGGTTGTGCGGTTAAACAGACTTAATCGCGCGACTACACAGACGGTAAAGAAACTACGGTAGCTCTGGTCTTTATCCGTTAACGCTTGTGAACAGCTCTATGAGAAAAAGTTGAGGTTAGACTAAGTCTAACCGCCAAATCGCACCAATGTCCATACTTGCGAGTAGCCAATTTTCAACAAGTGGTAAAGACACTGACGATCATCAATCAGCACAGCGGAGGGAAGACAACAGTCGCTTCTCGATCGATTAGGCTGATGCTAACCGCCTTACCGTCAATGTATCTGATCACTGTAGACCGCACATCAATGACTACCAGATAGTCAGACTGCCAAACCTGTCTGTCTCTCCAGTCCGCAGACCGACAGACCTGTCCGCCAATACTAGTCGACAGACCGTTTATCCTGTCCGTCAATACTAGTTGCCAGACAAGCAGGGACCTTCAATAGGGGAGGTCGGAAGAAGGAGAACACAGTGGGCAGAGACAACCCGCTCGAGGAGACCGCAGCGGAAAGAAACAGCCCGCGTGGACAGACTGCAACGTAGTCAGAAGAACCGGCGGTTTCTCCTATCCTCGGTTCGTCTTCGTGGCCTCTTCTGCTGACTCTACCGGACCGGCGGTTTCTCCTGCAGACCGCCCGACCTCTCTTCCGGATATTCGTGATGAGCTCCGGATTATTACTATCTCAATAACCGGTAAGAAAAATTTGTGGAATGGGCGCACTCTGTTCGCTGAGTCCTGCAGTCGAAGGGGTTTCTTCATCACTTGACCCAGGTTGTTACTGGTACTCCTACTGACGAGTGGTTACGCAACGATGATCGTGTTCAGACATGGATCCTCAACTCTCTTAATGGCGAGTCTTATCGTCTGGCCATGTACCACGAGACGGCCAAGGGCATGTGGGACGAGCTCCATACCCTCTACTCCGGCAAAGATAGTCTCCATCATTTGTATGACATCATCACTGCTCTTCAGGCTAATGATAGTGGTGGGGCGGCCGATCTGACCTCCTTTGTTGCCCAGGCTCGGTCTCTAGTCGAAGATTGGATCCAACATCAGCCTCCTACTGTGGACCTTGCTGCCCAACGTGCCCATAAGGAAGCCATTGGTATCGCCATGATGATGGCTCGGGGCCCGCATCACCTTCACAGTGTGCGGGCTCAGATTCTCTCCTCTACAGTTACCTCGTCCTTCTCGGATGTGTGCTCGATGCTTCTCAAGGTCTCCCCGCCTCCGGATTTTTCTGAACCTCCTTCTCCGACCCTTGTCTAGCAGGCCCCTGCACCTTTACTACCTCTCCCTTCTTCAGCTCGTGGGGGCCGTTCTGATTCTCGGGGACGTGGGCGGGGTGATCGGCCGCAGCCTAAGTGTTTTTTCTGCGGCAAAGACGGACATCTTGAAGCCACGTGCTATCGCAAGCATGGTCGTCCTCCTCATCCGCAGGTTTCTGTTGCTGCCACCGACTCCTCTCCCACTCGTACTGACCTCGACGATCGCCCTCCTTCAGCTCCAGCATCTTCATGGCCTGCTCAGCCGCCCGCCGGCCTCGGTTGCCTCCGCCGCCTCCATCTCCAAAGAAGGTATCGCCTGCCCTCCACTGGACCGCGATGGATCATCGATTCTGGTGTCACTCATCACATCACCTCTGTTCGACCGCCTCAGTACTTGTCTTCTCCTCACCCGAGGTACATTACTGTGGCCAATGGGGCCGCTGTCCCTGTCTTTGGCTATGCTGATATTCCTCTCGCTTCCTCCCTTCTCCTGCGCTCGGCTCTTCATGTTTCGGGCTCTCCTTTTAATTTACTTTCTGCTGGTCGCCTTATTACTGACTTACATTGCTCCGTGACATTTACTTCTTCTTCTTTTCTGATACAGGATCAGCAGACGCGGACTATCATTGGTAGGGGGCGACTGCAGAACGGGCTCTACCTTCTTGATGACTCTCCTACTCTCCTCGCGTCTGTGTCCTCTTCGGATTGGCAACGGCGTCTTGGTCATGCTCCTCTCCCAGTCCTCTAGAAGGCTCTCCCGGATAAATCTCTTCCTGCTTTTCAGTGTGAAACATGTATTTTTAGCAAGTAGCCACGTTCATCTTTTCCTTCTCATTGTACTCGGAGTTCTGCTCATTTTGTTTTGGTACACTCCGATATATGGGATCCGTACAAGATTACTAATATTTCTTGCTACCATTATTTTCTAACATTTATCGATGATTATTCTCGTATGACATGGTTGTATCTCCTTTGTGATCGTTCTGAGCTTCCCAGCGTATTTCGGGCCTTCATTCTTGAGACTCGCACTCAATTCTCTGTGCCCATTCAAACTATTCGCACTGATAATGCGCGCGAGTACACTGGTCATGACTTCGCGACCCTCTGCACCGAGTTTGGGGTTATTCACCAAACGTCGGGTGCGTATACCCCACAGCAGAATGGTGTTGCCGAGCACAAGAATCATCATCTCCTTGATGTGGCTCGCTCTCTTATGCTTCAAATGCGGGTTCCCAAACCATACTGGAACTTTGCGCTCTCCACGGCCTGTTTTCTTATCAAATGTCTACCGTCCTCCGTCCTCCAGAATGCTACTCCATTCAACCTCCTATTTCCCTCCACTCCGGCCTTCCCTCTTACTCTCCGCATTTTTGGGTGTACATGCTACGTTCACCACCTTGGCCCATCTACAGACAATTTGGATCCCCGTGCGGCCAAATATATCTTTTTGGGCTACTCGCGCACTCAAAAGGGCTATGTGTGCAATTCGCCCAGTACCCGCAACGTGACTATTTCTGCGGATGTCACTTTCCGGGAAGATCTTCCCTTCTTCTCTGCTCTGGATCTCGCTCCTCTTCCGGAGCCCGTCGTGCGCCCTATCATCTCTGTTCCTCGTTCTCCACCTTCTCCCCTTCCTTCCCAGCCTCCTCCGATCCTTCCCCAGCCACCTATCATCTGAGTCTATTCTTGTCGCTCTCCTCGTCCCGTTGCCCCACTGCCGGCTTCGACCTCTAATGCTCCGCGGCCTGCTATTCCGGCTCCAGCCTCCACCGCTTACCCTATGGCGAATTATGTCTCTCTTCATCGCCTTCCACCGCCACTTCTTCACTTTGCCACATCATTATCCTTTGTTTCTGTCCCTAACTCTGTGCAGGAGGTGCTTCAATATCCCGGCTGGCGGGCTGCCATGGACGAAGAAATGACAACCCTTTGGGCCAACCAGACCTGGACCCTTGTCCCTTTACCTCCCGGTCAGCACCCTGTTGAGTTTAAATGGGTTTTCGTCATCAAACATGCTCCTGATGGCAGTATTGACCGTCTAAAGGCCCTCCTGGTGGCCCGTGGCTTCACGCAATAGCAGGGTCTTGATTATGAGGAAACCTTCTCTCCAGTGGCCAAGCTCAACATCGTTTGTGTCCTTCTCTCCGTGGTTGTGCATCGTCACTGACCCCTTCATCAGTTGGATATCAAGAATGCGTTCTTGAATGGCGATCTTCAGGAAACCGTCTACATGCGCCAACCTCCTGGGTTTGAGACCACGGGGGAGTCTCGTGTGTCTTCTGAAGAAATCCATCTATGGTCTCAAACAATCCCCTCGGGCGTGGTTTGACAAGTTCAGCAAGGTTGTTCGGGACATGGGTTTCACTCGGAGTTCCGCAGACTTCTCCATATTCACTCGACACCGGGCAACAAGAACGGTCCTTCTGTTAGTTTATGTTGATGACATCCTACTTTCTGGGGATGACTCAAAGGGGATTCAAGCGGTCAAACCGCATCTGAGCACCATGTTTCAGACCAAAGATCTGGGGCATCTTCGCTACTTTCATGGTCTTGAGGTCGCACGACGTCCGAATGGTCTTGTCCTCT
This sequence comes from Platanthera zijinensis, assembly GCA_039513925.1. Lineage (NCBI taxonomy): Eukaryota > Viridiplantae > Streptophyta > Magnoliopsida > Asparagales > Orchidaceae > Platanthera > Platanthera zijinensis. Next base: position 163,542,577 of record CM077087.1, read on the forward strand.
CCCAACGAAAGTATTATCTTGATCTCCTCAAAGATGCTGGTCATTCTGGTTGCAAGCCAGCTACTACTCTGATGGAGGCAAATCACAAGCTATGTGCTCATGCCTCTGATGATGATCTGCTTCTCCAGAACCCGGAATACTATCGACGCCTTGTAGGAAAGTTGATCTACCTAACAGTAACGAGGCCTGATATATCGTTCACTGTTGGGATTGTTAGTCGGTTCATGCATGCTACCCGGGTTTCTCATCTCCAGGCAGTTGAACGGATTCTCCGATACCTTAAGGCAGCTCCGGGTCAAGGGCTGGTTTACAAAACCTCCAACTCTATTCCAACATTGGTTGCATATTCAGATGTCGATTATGCTGGATCCCTGGACGATCGGCGGTCAACCAGTGGGTTCTGTACTTATTTTGGCGGTCACCTCATTACATGGAAAAGTAAGAAATAAGCTGTGGTTGCTCGATCCTCCGCGGAAGCCGAATACCGATCGATGACATCGGTTGTCTCAGAACTCACATGGCTTGAAAGCCTCCTTGCTGAACTGGGGATAAAACTTCTTTCATCTGCTGTTCTATTTTGTGACAGTCAAGCGGCCATACATATAGCAAAGAATGTGGTGCTTCACGAGAGTACGAAACACATCGAGGTAGACTGTCATTTTATTCGAGAGAAAGTTCAAATGAAGAAACTTGAATTAAAGCATGTTCCAGGCACGGATCAAGTTGCTGACATCCTCACGAAGGCTTTATCAAGTACCTTATTTTACCAGTGTTTATCCAAGCTGGGTGCATATGACTTGTACGTTCTAGCTTGCGGGGGAGTATTAGAGAAGCCCATTTGACAAAGGCCCATTTTGTATATTTTATTGTTATTTCTCTCTTCTCTTTAGTCCCACATCATGTATAGGACCTTCCTCTCTCTTTCTCCCTCCTATATATTTATACTCATTCTTTGTATTTGATATAAGTGAACATATATACAAGGTTACTTTTTCCTCCTTCTACAAATACATACAGTCGGCCCATAGTTAGCTAGACCCATCTTGCATTACAAAATCTGCTTCAACCAAACACACAATATTTCTGTAAGAAAGTTTCATTCATTTTCAAGAAGTTGTTCTAGTAGTTTTTCATGTTTCTTTTATCAATTATAAGATTAAAATTTCAAAACACCAGTCAGAATTTTGAAAATTAACTCATTACATAGGAAAGAGATCAGAACAAGAACTTATAATGTGAAAAAGGTATTATGCTAGTAAAAATTTTCCCATATAAAGTTGAATTCATTTTCACACCTCATCAACGTTTTTATGAGATTCTTCAACAGCTTTTGATAATTCAACCACACAGTTTTCATAGATATCTATTTTTGCTGGCTCGTCTTCAGCCGCATCATCTTTAATAGATTCTACAACAGCATTCTGTGAGTTTGAGTATTTAAGGTGCAAGACATCCTTTATATATGCTTGAAGAGTAATACAAATTTCTTCTCCCTGTAAAGAATTGGTCCTATTTGAGTATACCTCAAAACTTTGGGAATAAAAAAAATCGCAAAACTAAAGGAAATAAATTAAGCAAACAAATGCTAGACCTGCATAGTATCAAATTGGAAAACATGAAGAGCTCCAGAAATCCTCATCTTAAAGAAAATGCCAATCTTACTGCTACCAAATTGCTTAATATCTTTGAGTTTTACAGAGTGCAAGTACTCTCTCGGAACTGAACGGAAAAAATGAACCTGCACTACAAGAGCAATATATCATCACTAGCAACTTTCAATGATTATTTTTTATATCAAAAAGCAATAAACAACTGGAACAAACCCCACGCTTATTAACACCCAAAATTATGTCATCAGGTAGAAAACCAATCGGATCTTCTATCTTTCTGGTACAAAAGAATATAGAGTTTCCATATGGAAGTTTCCAAAGAATCTCGAGAAACTTCTTTTTAGCATCATCCTTTGAAAAGCGCTCCTGCATGGAAATAGAATGAGAAATTTGCTAGCCAAATATTCAAGCATCCAAAGAAGAATTTTGAGCACAAATTGGAACACAAAAAGAGTACAACATTTGATGGAGATCATCGGCTCACGTGCGTGTATTCTCACAGGAGGCGGTGATCCAATACCCGTTCGGACGATCTGAATCGGCGGATGCGCCCGGATGGTTATTCCGAGTCTTTTACAGGTATTTATTTGCATGTTTCGAGCTGTATTTGACATCATGTCGGTCCGAACATTATGAGCAGTCTGATTTAGGGCATTGGACTATATATATAGTGTGCAAGCAGCAGTTGAAGGAGCGTCGTGGTTTGATTCCAATTTTAGAACCATCGATCCCCCCTCTCTCAGTGCGACGCTGAGAGGAACCTCCTTGGCACGACTCCAGGGTATCATCTTCCTCAGCCACCATTCTTGTTGACCTCTTGTTTGCAGCCCTCGCCTTCCCCAGTAACACACACTGGCGTCCTCCCCTGAAGCCGACTCCTTCCATACCGCAAGCCACAACCTCATTGAAACCACAAACCATGCCTTCAATTATGAGACCCTCAAGCCACGCCAATTTACAATTCCTCCATCTCATCGTGAATCACCACCACAGAAGACACTTCCCCACACCACCCCCCACACACACCATGCCAACCTCTCACCCGCCACCCTTACTATTTCCCGAGCCCTATTCCTCATCCAGACCATGCACAATTTCCTCTCCCATTCTCCACGCTCAATCCAATCAGGTAAGCATCCGCGCCTTTCTCCTTGTTACATCCTAAAGCTTCCCCTTCATCTATAGCTTAATATGACCCTCCCACATGTTACCACCATCAACAGTCACCAAGCACTTGGAGCCAGCACCCCTCAAATCTCAGTCTTTATTGTATTTCACTGTCAACTATGCGTGAAAATCATATTTTTGATGTTTTTGTCTTCTGTTATAGATATTTGGATTATATTTAGTGGGATGCACTTATTATGTGGTGTTTCGGTGAAATTGTCTGACTTTAGGACCTATTCTTTGCGTGCTTGAAGTATTGTGCCCCATTTGTGAATTAACGCATGTCTCTAAACTCAACTTTCAATGAACGAATGAGCTCCTGTGTCTTATTTTAACTAATTAATTACTATTAATTTACAATTGAACAGTTTCTATTGTATTTACGCCCATATTAGATCTTGCCCATAAGTGCACTACATTCCACTTAGGGTTGCATTTTAGGGCATCCATCATTTTCAACCTACCTTGCATCAAATTGGTATCAGAGCTCCAAGTTGGGCTACACTACATGCTACATAGTGGTAGGTTGTTCTAATCATCCATGTCTGACCAAAACCTCACTGGCAATTGGGCTGTCAGTTCAAATTCAGGCATGACACCGATGAGTTCCAAAGACTTGTACTTGATCGATTTGAGCAAATAGGAAACCTGTATGACATCATTAAAGGTGATATTGCTAGGGTTAGCGCTAGAGTCGATCTGTAAGACATCCCTAGAGCATAGGTCCCACTACGATGATCTTCCGGACGATCCTCGAGATGCATCACCATTCTTTGAGAGACGTGTTAGAGACATACCTTGCTGAGATCCTGCTCCACCTGCAAGAGGAATCCAAAGCAGACAAATGAGTACTGACAGGGTCCAGCCCCTGTGAGACACCACAGCCCAGTTGATGAACCTCGTCCACCCCCTTATCCGGGTCGTAGAGGTCGTGCCACACGAGCACGACACGATTATGATCATGATGATAATTATGATGAATTATGAAACCACGTCACGGAGAAACAACTGCCAATGATGACAGTGCCCAACTCATTCGCATTGACGCACCATCCTTCGACGGTCACCTGGACCCGAAGGCATTTAGTAATTGTCTTACGGACATGGACCACAACTTTGAGTGGTACGAGATGAGTAATGAGAGGTGGGTATGGTTTGCCAAAATGAAGTCAATTGGGTAGGCCGAGATCTGTTGGGCGAGCATAAAGCGATCTCTTAAGCGAGGCGGATACTAACCCATCACCAGATGGGCTGAAATGAAACAACAGTTGAAGGAAAAATACCTTCCGACTTCATATCATGATCAACTGCTAGACAAACTTTACACTGCACGGGACACTTTTCATAGATAAGTATATGTCGTGTTTTGATGAATTAGTGGAGATGAGCGACGATCTAGAGGAGTCCATCGCGACTGCATCATGTTTTCAGGCCTGAGATAGATCTAAAATCCGGAGGGAACTTAATCCCCCACAGAGTACAGACATTCGAACAAGTGTTTCAGCTATCACTTGCTCCGCTATGGGGCGCATGGTTGCGCAGTGCCAGCCTAGGAACTTAGTGTTTGAGAAGGTGAGTCCAAAACTGAGGCTGAGGATACACCTGTTGAGGAGATTACAACTACTATATAGGACAAAGGGGAGAGCGATGATGAGAGAATGTTGGAATTAGGAGTGATTCGCCATCTTTTGCGCATCCCTCGAGCAGAAGAGGACTGGCACCGCATCGCTATCTTTTACACTTATCTTCTCACTACAGGCGGGCCCTACAAATTATTCATAGATAGTGGTAGTTGTGTAAACATTGTAGATAGAAAATGTCTAGAGTGTATGCAACTCACAGTCGAGTCGGACCCATATCATTGTCATATCCTTTAGGTGGACCAATTTACCATCAAGATTACACAGAGATGTTTGGAACTTATCTGTTTAGCCTCTGATGAGGACAGTCTGGCGTGACATTATACCCATGGACGCAGTGCACGTATTACTTGGGTGACTTTGATATACGACTATAATACCACGTGTTATGAACGATCTAACGCGTGTCTTCTTTGATAAAAGAAAAGATTACCCCATCCCTGACCCAACCAAGTGACCCTCCCAAGGGTATGGTCAACTCGTCCATTGGTGCGGGGTCATCGAGGCCTTTGTACTATTACACGATAGACATATCAAGAACAAAGAACTCGAACGATAACTTGCATTGCATGAAAATAAAAAGATTAAACTCGGGAGACAAGCTCCCGCAAAGCACTCGGAGGCTAGACCCTCCAAAACACTCCTCTCCCTATGAGAATCCAAAAGACCAACACTTCAAAGATACCTCACTCACAATCTAAGGGAACCTTATATAGATGGATCCAAGCCCTGGCATGAATCTTATATTTATCCATGGCTGACCGCCCTGGCATGAATCCAAATTGATTCTCCGAGATGTTAGTCTCCCGTCTTACTCTTCTTTCTATTACTCATTCCCATAATTTCATGGTATAGCTCATCAATTTATTCCTCTGTAATTAACAGAATTTTGTACATCTCTTTTATTCTTATACAAAGGTACCAAGACAATTTCTCTTCATTGATCTAGCATCCTCTTTGACTTTAGTATCTTATTGAAAAATTTTATAAGCCACAAAATTTCTTTATTCCCTAGACATATCCATAATTCGATGGGTATATTATCTGGCTCAACCGTATTTCCATTTTTCATCTTCTTTAGAGCATCATTTACCTCTGATACTTGAATTTTACGATAAAACATTTTGTTCATATACTACTTCGATTTACTTAAATCTTTCAAGTTTAATTCATTGTCTTTTATTTCATTATAGAGTTGATAAAAGTATCTTTTTATCGCACTTTAATATTGAAATCATTCGTCAAAACTGCATCTCTCTCATCTTTTATGTATTTTACTTGACTTAAATCTCTTGTTATCTTTTCTCTAGCTCGAGAAATTTTATATATGTCATGCTCTCCATCTTTGGTATCTAGTCGTTTATAAAATTATTCATAAGTTTGACTTCTTGCTTTACTTAGTGCATGTTTAGCTTCTTTTTTTGTGACTTTATACATGTTTATGTTTTTGTTATTCCTACAAGTGTAGAGTGATTTATAGCTAGCTCTCTTTGCCCTCACTTTGTCTTGCACTTCCTTTCTCCACCACCAAGATTCTTTTTTTGGAGGCGCACGATTTTTTGATACTGCAAGTACGTTCTTTCCACTAATCTTAAATGTGAAGACATAACTTCTCATGAGACACTAGGATCAACAAAAGGGTCATCAACTAGTTGTTTCATAACTGCTGTCTTGAAAACAACCTGATTTTTCATCTTCAAGTTCCACCACCGAATTTTTTGCAATATTTTTGTTCTTGCCTTAAATTTAATATATTTAATTTGTACATCTAGCAGCACTAATCTATATTGGGTTGTCAAACTTTTCTGATATAACTTTGTAATCCTTACGAATCGTTTTATGCATTTTGCGAGTTATAAAATAATCAATTTGTGACTTATTTGGTCCGCTTTTAAACGTAATTAAATGTTCTTCTCTCTTTATGAAAAAAGTATTTGACACAATTAGTTAATGTGTTATGTCAAAGTCTAAAATGGTTCGTCCTTCTTCATTTCTTTCTCCATATCCAAATCCAGCATGAACGGTTGTATAACTTACATTTTTCTTCCCTATATATCCATTTAAGTCTCCTTTTATGAAAATCTTCTCTTTTTGTAGGATTTCTCTTACTAGATCATCTAAGTTTTTCAAAAATTGTGTTTTAAAGCTTCACTTAATCCTACTTGTGTCGTATAAGCATTGATCACATTAATAGTTTCCTTTACTATGACCAATTTAAGAGATAAGATTCTATCACTTTTTTTACATACCCCAACAACTCCATCTTTCCAAGTAGTATCCACAATAATACCTACTGCACTGCTTGTTTTATTTTTTCCTGTATATCATAATTTAAAACCTGAATTATCTAAAATTTTATCTTTCTCACCCACTCATCTAGTCTCATACTGGCATAAAATATATATTTTTCTCTTAATCATCGTATCAACTACTTCCTTCGTTTTTCCCGTTAGCGTACCTATGTTCTAACTTCCAAACCTAAGTCGATCATAAATCCTACGACATACTTCCTTAAGACGTTTAATATGTGAAGATTGTGCCTAGTTAACACTACACTCAAGTCCTCTTAGAGGTGCAGCGGTCCTTGCCAAGATGCCGCATTCAGACTATACGACGAGTACTCTTGGATATTTAACACTACCCACAAGTCTTGGAGATGTAGCGGTCCTTGCCAAGATGTCACATTCGGACCATACAACGTGTTCCTTAAGGGGAACAACCTAGTTTTGCATAATTTCCCAAATGATCCATATTCATAAGGACGACAAAATTTTACGCTGACCATCAACTTAACACAACCCTCACCATTTTGTATTCGTACTTGGGACCGGCATAAAGGTGACTAAATTATATTAAATATATTAAATGCTAATATATTAAAAGTTCATATATGAAAAAATAATTGATGGGACCCCAAATGAATAATTAACATTTTAATATATTAAAAGTTAATTATTTTAATAAAGTTTTAAATAAAAAACAACAACACTCAAGCCTTTATCCCACTATAGTGGGGTTGGCTAAATGGATCCTTTGTTGCCATTGTACCATATCTTGTCATAATCTCACTAATGCCTGAGTACATCATGTCTTTCCTTACAGTTTCATTCCAAGTCTTTATTGGTCTACCCCTCCCTCGTTTAATAAACTTTTAATATTAACAACAAAATTATTAATATAATTAACAAACGCAATATTAGAATTTTTATAATTAAAAATATAATATTTGTTTTAAAGTTACTGCAACCCTTTCTCAGGGCTGCAGCGTTGCAACTTTTTCTCAGGGCTGCAGTGCTCCTCTACTGCTTTTTGGGCAATAGCCAATGATTTTGGGCATTTAGCGAGGCAACAGCGAAAATAGCAACATGCAGTTGTGTTGCCTCTCCAACAAACAAGCTCTCAAACGCGGTGATCTCAGCTATGAAAGCATTGAAGAAAATCGGGAAGGGTTGCAAAGCAACGTTAGGGATGTTTCAAGGTGCGACTAAAGCAAATAAGGAATTACATCAGTTTTCATTGTTCGAGACTTTCACGATGTGTTTCCAAATGATTTTTCGAGACTACCTCTGGTTCGAGAATTATCATTAGAGATCAATCTTGTATAAGGAGCAACTCCAGTGGCGAAAGAACCTTATCGAATGGCACCAAAATAATTGGCAAACCTAAAATTTCAGTTGCAAAAGTTGTTAGATAAGAACTTCATTTGTCCTAGTTTGTCATCATGTGAAGCTCCAGTTCTGTTCGTGAAAAGAAAGACGGAATGCTTCGGTTACGTATTGATTGTATAGGGCTAAATAAATTAAACATGAAGAACAAATATCCTCTCCCTCGCATTGATGAACTTTTAGATCAATTGGTGGGTGCGACGGTATTTTCAAAGATCAACCTTCGGTCCGGCTATCACAAGTTAAGGATAAAAGAGGAAGATATTCATAAAACGACGTTCAGCGTCAGGTACGGCCATTCTGATATTGCAGTCATGCATTTTGGTGTAACAAATGCCCCTACAACATTTTTGGGTCTAATGAATAGGGTATTCAGGGAATACCTTGATCGATTCGTAATTTTGTTCATGGAAAATATTTTGATCTACTTAAAGAATGAAGAAGAGCATGCACAGTATTTGAGACTGGTGTTACAGACATTGAAAGAAAAATATTTATATGCTTACTTTTTGAAATCCACATTTTCGCTGAGAAAGTTCCATTTTTGGGGCATGGCATTAACGAGAAAGGTTTGTCAGTATATCCTACAAGGATTGAAGCGATTTAGAAGTGGTCGTAACCTACGAATGTAACTGAAGTATGAAATTTTCTAAATTTAACTGGTTATTACAGAAAGTTCGTCAAAGATTTTTCAAAAATTGTATTGCCATTAACGCAATTGACCAGAAATAAAGCTCCTTTTACACGGGACGATGAATGTCAATATGCCCTCGATAAGTTAACGCAAAGATTAACGACAGCTTCTGTTTTGGTGATGCCATCAGGAACAGAAGGTTTCCAAATATATAGTGATGCATCATATAGAGGTCTCGAGTTTGTTTTAATGTGGGAACTCGCAGTGATAGTGTATGCTTTGAAAATATGACGACACTATTTTTATGGAGAAAGATGTGAAATAATCCATAAAAGTTTAAAATATATTTTTACACAAACTAAATCTTCGTCAGCGGGTTGGAATTTATCAAAAATTATAATATTATTATTCAGTACCATCGTGGTAAAGCTAATGTAGTTGTTAATACATTAAGCAGGAAAAACACAACTATTATATTTTCAATGAAGCACTATGATAAGCAATTGATATATAAGTTACAGAAAATAGAAATTCTTCCGGTCTTGACCCCTGAAGAAGAACAGCAATCACAGTTATTCAAGACGAAAATACAGTATTCAATTAAAGACCAAATCCTAAAAGCAATGTCGCAAGACTCATTTTGTATTTGCATTGGAGAAAGCAAAGAAAGGAGAATCCAACAACGTCGCAAAGAAGGATGGTTTGTGTAACGACCACATCCGTTAAATAACATATAAAAGAAGATCCGGCCGGGGCCCCACACTATATGTCACAAACAGGCGGCGAGGCTACAGGTTAATACCAAAACATACTTGCATCCTAACTCAGAGCATATTAGCGGAAGCTTTAATGTTAATATTAAACTCAACAGCCACGAATGTCCACTACATATAAACAACCACATTTATATATAACCACACAGGAATGTACACCAAATACACAAATGTTTGGCCTAAAGGCCTTTTAGTTAAGCTTCACAGGTGTGGATTACAAACATCGGCACACAGGCCGGACACACATGAAAATAATAAAGTTCTTCGTTCAGCCTTCGAGGGCCAGCAGCAGCAGCAGGGGCTTCAGCCCACTATTTCCCGCTGGACTCTCCAGCACCTGCACAAGGAAAGCCAAACATAATGGTGGCAAACAAGGCAACGGTCAGCATTCGGCTGACCAATTTATAACGACCCTACCCCTTTCCCGGGGCAGTAGTATTCCTTCCCTGCAGGCATAGCATTTCACAAGCAGATATATCACACAATGTGCACTCACGCACAATCAATATATCACAAACGTCGGCCTCGCGGCCCGACACTTCGCGCACTCAGGGCACATTCTTGGTGTACCGGAAAACCAGGGTCTCACCACCGTTCAAGGGTCCAAAGCCCAACGGTAAAGTTTGAGCATTATGCTCCACGGCCTATAGCCGGAGACTTTAGTCTAAATGGCGTGCAGACCTAAGACTCTCATTATGTGAACCTGACGAACGTCAACATCCCAGACACTCATGTCAGATAACCATAACGCGGATACAGTTCAGCCCTTGCCCGTTGCTCAAATCGCTAGTTCAATACAAGACTGATGCGGGTCGGCATCCCCTTGTTCGTTCGGCACGAAGCCTTTTAAGAGCTCGCAACTCACAATAGTCATACTGTCCACCAAGGACTGGCTTCACAATCCAAAAAGGGAAGTTAGTGTCAGCGTTCCTCGCGATCGCTTGGTGAGTTCAACAGAAGCTCTCTTTTTGCACCCAAACTCAACCCAAACCCTGCAGCATCCTGCAGTGTCAGAAAACTGGTCTTTCCATAGCATACAGCACAAGAATTACGATAGTATTTTCCTGGAATTCTCATTCCAGTACTTCCTGTTACTGCATTTCACAGGCACAATCCACCGACTCCACAAACTACTCATTTAAATGCGGAGTCTTCTCCGGTACGCAAAATAAAACATCACCAATTCAGACCAACTTGTCCAGATGGGCTCACAAAACATGCATATTACGTACTACACATTTTCGGATCTATATGCAAGACTACTTGGGGATTTCAAGAATCAACCCAACGAAAATCCCTCAACATTCCACCTTTTGGTGGGGAAAATCCATGCATATGCAAAAATAAGGACTTCACATGTCCAAGAAGAAAGATCGTTACCCTTGACGTTCTCTTTGGAGCCGTGGCAAAGCGTTTCTACGCGGATGGAAATGATCGTCTCACTTTCCCCTTCGCGATTATAGCTTCAGATCTTGTTTTCGGCCTCAAGATCTTCTCCAACAAGCAACCCTAACACCAGCTGAACGTTTCCGCTCCAGAACTCGGGCAGCGAGGAAGAGAGAGAGAGATAAGGAAATAATACTTTCCTCTTTTCATTCCTCTACAGATAAGGCCTTGGGTTCTATCCCAGCCACTTGATCCAATCAACAAAACCAAGCAACGGCTCAGTTTAGAGTTGAAAAGGTCAATCACCGCTCAATGGCCGCACGCTATTCGCCTGACACGGGTCACCGCTCCGCATTGGGGCTGATAACAGGCCAGAATCGTGGAGCTCAGCTCGACGATCTTCGTTCGAAGTTTTCCGTCGAGCTCCGCTCGACGATCGTCGATCTCAGGTCGACTAAACATCTGTACCGATTTGGGGTGTTACAATCCTCCCCTCCTTACAAGAAATTTCGTCCAGAAATTTGCATACAGTACTCAGGAAACAGCAACCAAGGTGTTATAACAGAACTTTTCTTCAACAAAATTTGTTACAACATTTTATGTTTTGTACAACATAAAACAAAAGTTGTTATACCAGTTTAGACAAACAGTTCGGGAAATTCAGCGCGCATGGTCTGCTTCCGCTCCCATGTTAGCTTCTCACGGCCGCAGTTGTCCCATCGGACCTTGACCATCCAGATTGTCCTGTTTCGCAACTGCTTATCGGCTTTATCCCCGATCCGAATGGGTCTAACCTTCGTCGTTAGCCCAGATTCGACCGGTACGCGATCATTCGCAATCACTTGAGCTGGATCTTTTATGGCTTTTTGAAGCACTGATATGTGGAACACATCATGCAATCCACTCAATTCTGCCGAAAGAGCTAGCCGATAGGCATATTCTCCAATTCGCTCCACCACTTCAAACGGACCAAGATATCTCGGACTTAACTTTTTCAAACGCCGAATCCCGGATACGCCTTTGAAGGGCTTGATTTTCAAATATACTCAATCGTCAATCGCAAACTCAACGTTTCGGTGTTTGGCGTTGTAATACTTTGCTTGTCTATCTTGGGATATCAGTAGCCTCTCCCAAATAGAGCGTATCGTCGAATTAGCTTCTTCGACTTCCTTACGCTTATATAATTTAGATTCGCCTGCTTCCGCCCAAGCTAATGGTGTACGGCATTTCCGACCATACAAAGCTTCAAACGGTGTCATACTTATGCTAGCTTGGTAGCTATTATTGTAGGCAAACTCTACCATATAGAGATGATCTTCCCACCTCTTACCAAAATCCAAGGCGTACATTCGGAGCATGTCCTCCATCGTTCTGTTGGTCCTCTCAGTCTGGTCATCTGTTTGGGGATGAAAGGTCGTACTGAACGTTAACCTTGTTCCCAACAACTGATGGATTAGCCTCCAATCATTCGATGTGAATCGCCCATCACGGTCACTTACGATGCTACGGGGAACACCGTGCAATCGTGCGATTTGCTCAACATAAAGTTTCGCCAAGACTTTCACTGAATCGTCCCTCTTGTTCGGAAGGAAGTGAGCCACTTTAGTCAACCAGTCTACGATCACTCAAACCGAATCATTACCGTGTTGAGATCACGGCAAACCGTGCACGAAATCCATCGAAATATCATCAAACTTCCATTCCGGAATAGGCAGCGACTTCAAGAAACCTCCGGGCTTCTGGCATTTTGCTTTCACCAAGGCACATGTTTGACATTCAGCCACATAATGTGCTGTGTCTTTCTTTAACCCTGGCCACCAGAACAACTTTTCATGTCTTTGTACATCTTTGTGCTCCCTGGGTGAATTGAGTATTTCGTAAAGTAAGTCTCATACATCAATTCTCCTCTTAGTTTACCCATACTTGGGACGCACAAACGACCATCTTTCCGCAAAAGGTCGTCTTCCCAGGAGAACTGGTCATTTGACTCATTCACTACATAGCGTTGCAGACTTTCATCAAGTTCTGTTGCTCACCGAATTCTGTCTACAAGGTCATATTGTACCTCCGTCCAGTTCAAGCATGCATTTGTTGTGTAATTCTTGTCAACACAAGAAATCTCTAACGCTTCCAACTCCTGGATCAGACGTTCATCATACATCTGCAACTAATTTTCCCTTGACGGAGTCCTACGACTCAAGGCATCTGCGATCACGTTTCCCTTCCCGGGAGTGTAGTGAATATAAAAAGTGTAGTACCCGAGAAACTTAATCCACCTTCGTTGTCGCATATTGAGATTCTTATGATCCAATAGGTACTTTAGGCTCTTGTGCTCCGTAAATATATCCACGTTTACGTCATATAGATAGTGACGCCACAATTTTAAGTGCAAAAATCACCGCCGCCAACTCCAAGTCGTGGACGGGATAGTTTCGCTCATGCACTTTCAACTAGCGTGAGCCATAAGCGATCACTTTTCCAAATTGAAGAAGAACGCATCCTAAGCCGCTCCCTGATGCATCACTATAAATCTCATAGCCGTCTGTACCACATGGCGATGTTAAAACAGGCGTCGTGGTCAAATGACTTTTTAGCTCTTCAAAAGCTCGCGCGCACTCCGCCGTCCAAACGAACTTCTGATTCTTCCTCGTTAATGTGGCAAGAGGCAAAGCGATCCGTGAGAAGTTTTCTACAAAACGTCTGTAGTAGCCTGCCAGTACAAGGAAACTCCTGATTTCGGCCACCGAAGACAACACTGGCCACTCCCGTATGGCTCTTATCTTTGACGGATCCACTGCAATACCCTCTCCACTTACCACATGGCCAAGAAAAGCCACTGACGACAACAAAAACTACCACTTTGAGAACTTGGCATAAAGTTTATTTCTCCGCAGGGTATGCAACACCAAACGTAAATGGTTCGCATGATCGGCTTCAGATTGAGAGTACACCAAGATATCATCAATGAAGACGATCACAAACAGGTCCAAGTACTCTCGGAACGTTCGGTGCATTAGATCCATGAACATCGATGGCGCATTACATAGCCCAAACGGCATTACAGTGAACTCATAATGATCGTAGCGTGTTCCAAATGTTGTCTTGGGAATATCACCTTCCCGAATCCTCAACTGGTAATAACCAGATTTTAAGTCCAATTTAGAATAGACGGTTGATCCCACTAGCTAATCGAACAAGTCATCTATCCGTGGAATCGGATACTTATTTTTCTATATCAGCTTATTCAATTCGCGATAATCGATACACAAACGCAGACTACCGTCCTTCTTTTTCACAAAAAGAACAGGTGATCTCCAAGGTGACATACTTGGGCGTATGAATCCCTGTTCCAGCAACTCTTGCAGTTGAACTTTCAGTTCAGCCATTTCCTTTGGCGCTACCCGATATGGCGAGCGGGCCACAGGTTTTGCACCTAGCACCAGCTCAATAGTGAAGTCGATCTCCCGCTGGAGTGGTAACCCAGGAAGATCTTTAGGAAACACATCAGCAAACTCTGATACAATCGGAACGTCACTCACACTGGCCTTTGGCTCAACAGCCTGAATAAGCGTGAAGAATAACTCCGCGCCCTTCCGAACAGCATTGACGACTTGGAGAGCAGACATCAAGATCTTGCTCGCTCCTCGCATACCAGCGAACTTAGTCTTAGGCTCGGTATTCTGGCCCAGTGTGATCTCCTTTGAATTGCAATCAATAAAGGCACGCTGCTCCGAGAGTCAGTCCATACCAAAGATCAAATCAAATTCCGATATCGGTAGCACAGATGCGTTCAAGCAGAAATCCCGACTTCCTATTTGTACTTCCACGTAGCAAGACCTATCCGTACGCATCACACATCTGTTTGGTAACAACACCTTTACACTATCTGTCGTCACATGACTAGGGACTCCGATTCGTGCTACGAAGTCCTCAGACAGAAATGAATGCGAAGCACCCGTATCAAATAGTGCTCTCGCCGGATTGTCCCGAATCAGGACAAAGCCTGTGACAAACACATCATACACAAGCTACACACAAGGTATGAAATATGAAAAGTAAGCAATCAAGATCTTAGATCGTACCTGTGACGACGTCACTTTGCTTTATGGCCTCCTGCTGGCCAAGATTATATACTCGGGGCTGCGCCTGGGATGTAGAGGACTCCACCACTGCCTTTCCCAACCGTGTAAACTCATGCAAGTAGGTATCGACACTACTTTCTCCTTGAGTTAGACGCTGGAACTCATTTTCTAATGGCGATGCGTTGTGCTGCTGGCAGGTGCTTTTCCAAGAATAGATGTGAAAACTCCTTGATCGAGACTTTTGTTAATTGCTTGCCCGCTAAGTGGTGCAACTCTATCTCGTCCCACCATAGTCGAGCCTCTCCTTCCAACAAGAAGTTGGCCAAGGTGACCTTCTGATCTTCCTCCGTCCTTATCGCCGTCAATACTCGCTTGACGCGCGACAACCAATCATCCGCCTGCGTTGGGGATCCCACACCCGTAAACGTAGGAGGATTGAAGCTCATAAACTGCTTCAACTGTCGTTCAGCTGCTCGAGGATCAACAGCCTCAACAGGTTCTGGCCTTACACCAACCCGATCTGACACCAATGTCGGCTGCGCCTGCCCAGTGGGCTGTGCATGAATCATTGCAAACAGCGCCTCAGCAACTAAGCGTACTATTTCCGCAGAAGGAGGAGGTATCGGCACCTCAGCTGGTGCCGCACTCTCATCAGAAAGCTGGGGCTCAGACTGCCCAACACCACTTCGAGTCACTTATAGGTGAACAAGACACACTTTAGCGACCTTGCACAAGCAATAACAACAATATAGGAACGCGCAGGTTCCTCAAACAGGTGTATTTGGATTCCTTAGTGGACATTCTTGAGTTTATTAATGTTAAAGCGGGTCGCACTTACACGTGCTCGCCGCCCCACAAAAGAATTTGACCACGAATTCGAAGGAGGAAGACCGAGACAAGCTGATACCAAATTGTAACGACCTCATCCGTTAAATAACATATAATAGAAGGTCCGGCCGGGGCCCCACACTATATGTCACAAACAGGAGGCGAGGTTACAGGTTAATACCAAAACATACTTGCATCCTAACTCAAAGCATATTAGCGGAAGCTTTTATGAGAATATTGAACTCAACAGCTACGAATGTCCACTATATATAAACAACCACAATTATATATAACCCCACAGGAATGTACACCAAATATATAAAAGTTTGGCCTTAAGACCTTTTAGTTAAGCTTCACAGGTGTGGATTACAAACATCGGCACGCAGGCCGGCCACACATGAAACTAATAAAGTTCTTTGTTCAGCCTTCGAGGGTCAGCAGCAGCAGCAGGGACTTCAGCCCACTATTTCTCGCTCGGCTCTACAGCACCTGCACAAGGAACCCCAAAATAATGGTGGCAAACAAGACAACGGTCAGCATTCGGCTGACCAATTTATAACGACCCTACCCTTTTCCCGGGACAGTGGTATTCCTTCCCTGCAGGCATAGCATTTCACAAGCAGATATATCACACAATGTGCACTCACGCACAATCAATATATCACAAACGTCAGTCACGCGGCCCGACGCTTCGCGCACTCAGGGCACATTCTTGGTGTACCGGAAAACTAGGGTCCCACCACCGTTCAAGGGTCCAAAGCTCAACGGTAAAGTTTGAGCATTATGCTCTACAGCCTATAGCCGGAGACTTTAGTCTTAATGGCGCGCAGGCCTAAGACTCTCATTATATGAACCTGATGAACACCAACATCCCAGGCACTCATGTCAGACAACCATAACGCGGATACAGTTCAGCCCTTGCCCGTTGCTCAAATCGCCAGTTCAATACTAGACTGACGCGGGTCGGCATCCCCTTGTCCGTTCGGCACGAAGTCTTTCAAGAGCTCGCAGCTCACAATAGCCATACTGTCCCCCAAGGACTGGCTTCACAATCCAAAAAGGGGAGTTAGTGTCAGTGTTCCTAGCGATCGGTGACGGGTTCAACAGAAGCTCTCTTTCTGCACCCAAACTCAACCCAAACCCTGCAGCATCCTGCAGTGCCAGAAAACTGGTCTTTTCATAGCATACAACACAAGAATTACGAGGGTATTTTCCTGGAATTCCCATTCCAATACTTCCTGTTACTCAACTTCACAGGAACAATCCACTGACTCCACAAACTACTCGTTTAAACGCGGAGTCTTCTCCGGTGCGCAAAATAAAAAATCATCAATCCAGACCAACCTGTCCAGATGGGCTTCACACATCATGCATATTTCGTACTACACATTTCCGGATCTATATGCAAGACTACTTGGGGATTTCAAGAATCAACCCAACGGAAATCCCTTAACATTCCACCTTTTGGTGGGGAAAATCCATGCATATGCCAAAATAAGAACTTCACATGTCCAAGAAGAAAGATCGTTACCATTGACGTTCTCTTTGGAGCCATGACAAAGTGTTTCTACGCGCATGGAAATGATCGCCTCACTTTCCCCTTCGCGATTATAGCTTCAAATCTTGTTTTCGGCCTCAAGATCTTCTCCAGCAAGCAACCCTAGCACCAGCCGAAGGTTTCTGCTCCAAAACTCGGGCAGCGAGGAAGAGAGAGAGAGAAAAGGAAATAATACTTTCCTCTTTCCATTCCTCTACAGATAAGGCCTTGGGTTCTATCACAGCCACTTGATCCAATCAACAAAACCAAGCAACGGCTCAGTTTGGAGTTGAAAAGGTCAATCACCGCTCAATGGCCGCACGCTATTCGCCTGACACGGGTCACCGCTCCGCATTGGGGCTGATAACAGGCCAGAATCGTCGAACTCAGCTCGACGATCTCCGCTCGACGTTTTTCGTCGAGCTCCGCTCGACGATCGTCGATCTCAGGTCGACTAAACATCTGTACCGATTTGGGGTGTTACAGTCGGTTACTCATAAATGGCTGACTTTGTGTTCCTAATGTCGATAATTTGTGGCATGACATTTTATATAAGGCACATAATACTCCCTACTCAATACACCCCCTGGTCGCACTAAGATGTGTCATGACATGAAGCAGAATATCTAGGTGCCGGAAATGAGGAAAGATGTGAAAACATATATTGCGAAGTGATATACTTGTCAAGTGGTAAAGGAGGAGCATATGAAGCTGGGGGCTATTAACAATCGTTGCCCATTCCAGAGCGGAAGTGGGGCGATAAAGCTATGGATTTTGTTTTTGTATTGCCACAGAGTAAAGGCGAGAATAATGTCATGTGGGTAATTATCGATCGGTTAATAAAGAATGCACATTTTATTGCAATAAAGCAAGGCGGACTGACTAAGAAGTTGGTTGATCTTTATACTGACGTTATTTTAAAATTACACAGAATTTCCTGAACCACTATTTCTGGCAGAGATGGAAGATTTATTTCTAACGTCTAGAAATTAATACACAAATGTCTGGGAACAAAATTGTTGGGCAGTAAAGCTTTTCATCCTCAGACATATGGCCAACCTAAGCGTACTACCCAAAAGTTAGAAGATTTACTACAAATGATGGATTTGGATTTAAAAGGCTAGTGGCAAAATTATTTGTCGATGGTGGAATTCGTTTATAACTGTGAAAAAAGAGCGAATAGAGGTAAATAAACCGCAAATTTTATTGCTCCAAAATGATAATTATTACATTAGGTATGCTCCCTTATTTATAGAAAATGGGGAAAATGAGAGAACACAATACAATAAGAGATATGGGACTAAATAAGTATCTGCACGGTTATGCGGTTTGTCACTGTCAAACCGCAACACTGTACAAAGGACTGCTAACTGCCAGACTGTCTGCTAGCCACCAGACCGTCTGTTAGCCGCCAGAACACCACTGCTAGCCGTCAGACCGCCTGCTAGCCGCCTAACCTCCAATGCTAGTTGTCTGACCACAGCTGTAGTAAGCCACCAGATCGCTGTTGTGGCAAGCCAGCAGACCACTACTGCGGTAAGCCACCAAACAGTTGTTGCGGCTAACTGTCAGAACGTTGCTGCGGTAAGCCACCAGACCGCTACTATAGTAAGTCACCAGACCGTTGCTGCAGTAAGCCACCAGACCGTTGCTGCAGTAAGCCACCAGACCGCTGCTGCGGTTAACTGTCAGACCGATGCTACTAGGATAGGCTACCAGAGAACCAGACCGCCTGAACAAACCGTCAGACCGCCCGAACAACTAGCCGCTCGACCAGAAAGTCAAACCGCCAAACTTTAACACTCCCCTCAAGCTGGAGCGTATATACCTCTTCCCTAATGAAATGACACCTCTTCAACACCTCTTCCCTAATGAAATGACAATCAACCTCAATGTGTTTCGTCCTCTCAGAAAGACAAAATTCTTTAATATGTAACCATTTCACAGAACATAGGAAGAGGATGATCATAGACTTCTCTCAAGTCAAGCATAAGCGCTCGTAACCATTTCAACCCACAGGCTCCTATATTCTGCTTCAGCACTTGACCTTGAAACCACTGTCTGCTTCTTGCTTTTCCAGCTAACAAGGTTTCCTCCTACAAAGATGCAAAAATCTTATGTAGACTTTCTATCTTCTTTGTTATCAGCATAGCTGGCATCAGAATACGCTTAAATCTTCAGATGATTATTCTTCTGAAACAACAAATCCTTTCCTGCAGACCCTTTCACATACTTCAGAATTGTCATGGCAGACCGAAGATGACACTCTCTAGGATTCTGCATAAACTGATTGACATTTCCAACCGCATAACAGATATTTTGTCTAGTAACAGTCAGATATATGAGTTTGCTTACAAGACGTATGTACACAGTGAAATCTGGAAGAAGAGGAGAATCTTCAGTCCACCCCTTATCATCTGCAACCGTCATCGGGCAACGAGCAGGTTTCGTGCCAAGAAAACCGGTCTCCTTTAAAAGATCTAGCGCATACTTTCGCTGTGAAAGAACCACCGAGTTCCTCTTTCGTGAAATCTCAATTCCCAGAAAGTACTTTGGAGTTCTCATATCCTTAGTAACAAAATGTTGTCGAAGATGTTGTTTGGCTAGATCAATGTCTTCTTTACATCACCAATCAGAAGAATATCAACATAAACAGCAAGAATCACAAGGCCTTTAGTAGTCTTGCGTATAAACAGAGAATAATCAGCAGAGCTTCGATTGAACCCAATGAGAGAAACAACTCCACTAAACTTTTCAAGCCAAGCTCGTGGACACTGCTTTAAACCATAAATCGCCTTCCGAAGCTTGCACACCTGAGAATCCCCCTGAGCAACATACCTAGGAGGATGCTCCATGTAAACCACCTCTTGCAAATCATCATAAAGGAAGGCATTTTTCACATGTAACTGAGACATCTCTCAGTCTCTATTAACAGCCACAGCGAAGAGAACGCGTATAAAGCTGATACAAGCAACGGGAGAAAAAGTATCAAAGAAGTCTACCCCATACATCTGAGTAAACCCTTTTGCCACAAGCCTCGCCTTATAGCGATCAACAGAACCATCTGGAAGATACTTAACAATAAAGGCCCACCGACAGCCAACCACATCAATGCCCAAAGGTGGGGGAACAAGAGTTCAAGTACCTCTCTAAGTTAATGTGTTCATTTCTTCATTCATAGCGGATTTCCACTGAGGAATGGCAAGAGAATCTTGATACGTAGCCGATAGAATAGTAGAAGAGATAACAAGAGCAAAATGATTGTCATTCGGGGAATGCTGAGCATACGAGACAACTGCATCAATAGGATGCTTAGTGCATTGTCGAACGCCTTTTCGCAGGGCAATGGAAAGAACAAGATCACTCTTGTCCGAAGGAGGCAATTCACTGCCAGAAGAAAGAAGAGGCCTGGGAATAGGTACAAAAGGCTCCAAGGGCAAAGAATCAGTCTCGAGAGAAAGAGACGGCACAACAGAAACAGTTGTGGAAAGAACTGGTTCTGACAGAGGTGCCGAGATAATAGGCATTGAAGAAGTATCAGAGGGCAAGAGAGAAGAAGCAGGAGAAAAATACGGTGTATCTTCAAAGAAGGTAACATCAGCAGTCACGAACTGTTTGCGCAAAAGAGGATCAAAACAGCGATATTCCTTCTGATTCGGACAATAACCAAGGAATATGGATTTAACAGAACGGGAAGAAAGTTTGTCACGACAAGGAGAAGGTATGTGAACAAACGTCGTACATCAGAAAACTTTAAGAAGTAAAGGAAATGGCTCGGCCTCGGGATACAAAATACAAAATGGAGTCTTGCCCTGAAGAACAAATGAGGGTATTGATGAGTCCCGTTTATATAGGGTTTTGCGAACTCATCTGGCCTGGTTTTCGTGACTTTGCACTTCACTTTTCGGTTGTTTTCATTGATATTTCGTTCCTACCGCGTTTCACGTTTAGTGCACTTTTCTAGTCCGCGGGTGCGCAATTGCGCATTTGATTGATGGGGGTATGTACTTGATGCTCCCCTAGGCTCGTTCCAGTAGCTTTTATTGCATTTTGTTGATTGTTGGAGGGTCCTCCTTTGTGAGTTTTTATTGTGTGCAGGTGGTCAGTTTTCCCCACTTCAGAGTTCTGATTTGAGAAAAACGCACGGTCGTGCGTTTTATTAGCACACGGTTACTTTTGGTCGTGCGTTTTCTGCAAGTTATTCTGGAAGGGTTGACCGGCCCATGCGATTCCTTTACGCACAGTTTCTTCGGAACCGTGCGCAAAGTAAACGCACGGTTTTCCTGTATCCTGTGCTTTTTGGCCGTTCTGTGGTTAACCGTGCGTCTTCCTTCACGCACGGGCAGAAGCGCCCGTGCGCGAGTAAAACACACGTTTCACCTGGTTGCCTGCGTTTTGAGCACTCTGTCGTTACCCGTGCAATTTCCTTAGCGCATGGGCGGAATCGCCCGTGCGCGAATAAAACGCACGGGTCAACGCTTCTTCCTCTTCAATATTATCTGCGCGTGAATATCGCACGGTTCACGCACGGTCATGCGTCAGACCGTGTGTGACCAATTTTCTGATATTTTCCTATTTAAGAGCAGATTTTCTGCCATTTGAGGACAGTTCGGGACAGACTTCTTCCAGCCACTTCCTCGGCCGATTTAGGGCGAAACTCCGCCGTTTCACCTCCGCCCTTCATCTTCCACCAAGAAGAGAAGCTCCGGACACGTTCACGAAGCCTACATCTTGCCGGCGCTTGCTCTCGGCCTTATCCATCATCTAATAGCTTTGCATCCCGTTTTGACGTCATAGCCATCCAGCAAAGGGAAGCTTGCAACCTTCTTTTGGATCGTGACACGAAGAAGACGATCCACTAGAGGGTCGTGACAGCCTTCTCTACCCCGTACGCAGTTGAGGACCGAGCTTGGACGCGGATTGACGACCCGGCGATTCCTTCAGCGATCCCTCAACAAGACTTCGGATTCGGTCGATCTCTTGCCTTGTTCATCCTTTATTGGTGTATATGCACTGTTAAATATTTCTATGTAGATGATTTGCACTTTGGTTATATATGTTATGTGTTTCATGTTTATGTGATTCCTATTTCATTTTACGGCTTAAGTTGCTTGAGTTGTGCATATTTGTCCATCTGTCATCCATCCGTTCTTGCCGTTCTAGCAATTGCTAGAAGCGTGCGTAGCGAAGAGGTGTTTACGACCCTCAAATTCTGGTTATTACGCTTGCCTACTCGTCCATCCACCCAGCAATTCGGTGCATAGCGGCCCGTGTAGTTTTCCATCCCGCCTGGCGAAGCAATGTATAGCGGCATTGCATAGGAGTAGTTGTTAGCCTTTTGCTTTATTTTTCCGCAACCATCAAAACCCCTTTAGTTAATTCCGACCTAAGGACTTCAATCTCAAGTCCTCCTCAATATTAACTCCCCCCTTACTGTGTTCCTCGCAGAGATTGATACTTGGGAAAACCACCCATTTTATATTATTTGTGCGACCGGTACACTTGTCGTTCAAACGCATCAAGTTTTTGGCACCGTTGTCGGGGAACACAGTCGTGTGAGTTTTTGGAGAGGGAGATAATAGATTGAAGCCATTTTTTGTTTGTGCATATCATTTTCTTATTTACTTTAGTTCTTAGAATTTTTATTTTACTTATTTCTTTTTGCCCTTCTCTGATTTTTGATTTTGATAGCAGATCCGTGTTATTTTTATTCTTGTTGTGTAGCACTTTTTGGTAAATACTTTTGTTCGCGATGTCTTCTGTTGAGTGTCGTCTACTTGACGCTTTGCGCCGAAGCATCGACGCTATGACTGCTTTGAATGTTGAGCATTGTTTGAGATGCTTGCTATGTCAAGGTGTAGGCCACATGGTGAAGGATTGCCCTCGCTTGTGCGAGCCTTCTCCCTCTGTGGGCGTGCCAGCAGCAACCTCTCGTTCGTGGAAGACGGCTGTAGACAGGCCTACCAGGGTGTTGTCTGGCCCATACACTGACATCGCACACCTTGCTCGCTCTTTGCCCGTTGAGATTACCGAAGAATCTCTCGCCGCATACAGATCTTTCATGGGTCCCTCGGTTCCTTTTTACGAGCTTCCCTTGAGTGATGACGATCAATCTGGGGTTAGCTTGCGAAAATTGGATCTGGAACTCGTGGATGCTCCTGAATGGGACGATGAGATTGTTCCGGTCGTCGACGCGGTGGTGTCTGCAAATCATTTTGCGATGGGGACTGCTCATTCTATGCCTGATTTTGAGAGCAGCCTTGCCCCTGCGCAGTTTTTACCGGAGTTTGCTACTCCATTTTTGAGTGAGTCGGCTGATGATGGCGTATTTGTGGATGATTCGGTGTCCGAGGTTGCGCCGAAGTGGGATTATGATTCCTCTATCTCCGATGGAGAATGTGGATCTTCAGAGCACTTTTACGCACCCCGGTGGGATGAGGAATATTCCCTGTCCGATGCGGAGGTTTGCACCTCTTTATTGGACGAGGTTGTTCCTCTTACCACCGCGGACCTCGAGTTCTCGGATTCTCCCCAATACGACTCGTATGATACCGACGAGGATCTATGCTTGGATCTCGCTGAGAGTGAAGCCGGAATTACTCTCTCATTTTCTGATTATTTTAGTTCTTCATCTATTTTATTACTTGATTCCCTTTCTTTATCTGAGCCTGTGCAGGATGAGTCTCCACGGGTACGGTGAGATGACGATGAGCCTGGTGCCCATGCCGTCGTCATCGCTTCCTGCATACCTGTGGTGGACGATACCTTTCTAGGCAAGGATATATTTTGTGGTGAGATGAGTGAGGACCAGTGCTCCTCCTCTTCTTACTTCCTATTTCCTCAGCCTGCGAGAAGCAGGTATGATTATTTGGGCAGAAAAGTAACTGTTTTATCCCCGTATAGGTACCCGTTACCGCAACGGATGATGGAACAGTTATCTGTGCATTTCTCTTTTCATAGGCCCATTAGCTAGAACTGCATAGAATTCAATAAGTCGTGTTGGGATGACAGTAACCCCAGTACTTATCTAGGAGTAGGATTAGCTAGTTAGTATTTGTTGTTTTAAAGTCAGCTTTGAGTGTGTTGTTTTGAAATTTTTCTGTTTCAATGCTTGCTTGCGAGAGTTTTGTGTGTGTGTGCCTAATTAGGGTAGTGGTTTGGTCGCTCAGGTTATTCTTGGTTCCATTTGTTTTATTTTTCTCGCTGTTGTCGCAGGATGAGGTTTCCCGAAGAAAATGATGCGAATTGGACCGTTTTTGCAAAACGCACGGTTGGGCAAACCGTGCGCGGCAAAAACGCATGACCGTGCGTTTTTCTTTTATTAAAAACGCAGGCCGGGCATTTTTCACGCACGCTGGCCCTAACCCCGTGCGTCTGCTCGAGCGGCTGCTTCGCCTCGTTCTTCTCCGGCGAAACTTCTTCCTCCTCTTCCAAATCTTCCCCCATTTTTCCTCTCTTTCTCTTTCACTTTATTTTCCCCTCATCGCCATGAGTCCTTTCAAGAAAGTGGTTAGCATGTTGCGCGGCTATGGTGGTGCTTCCTCCTCCTCTACCCGGAATGTGGTTCCTGATGAGCCGGAAGGAGCTCCGGATGCTCAGGTTGATTCTGAAGAGCTAGAAAGGATGCTCCGTTTTGGGCGGTCAGAGATGATAACGAGGTTTGATCGCCTTGTACAAAAACCGTTTTTGGATTTTCTCTTTGTTTCGGACGAAGAACTCGCGGCCGTTTGCCTAAAGCCGGAAGTGGATCGTTTACTCGATGTGGGTTCATGGCGTCTTCTTTTCTCCATTGTGGAGACGGGATTTCGTGAACTCACTCTTGAGTTCATTTCCACCTTCCGCATCTTTAAGCGACGTGACGCAGTTACTGGGGAGTCCACTCCTGTGTCATTTCGGATGAACTCCCGTCCCTACACCTTCGGTGTGGGTATGCTTGTCGTACATGCCGGGATATACACCACGGAGGAGCTCATGGAGTCTGATGTTCTGTATCAACCCCATGAATTCCCCACTGGTGTATCTCCTCACGCATTCTGGCAAGAGATCACCGGCCTGACACAGCAGTATGAGACGCGTGCGGCCAAATCCTCCCGCATCATCTCGCCTGCCCTCCGCTACGTTCAGCATTTGATCGGGCATAGTATCAATGCCCGCGCAATGAGCCAGAATGTAGCGGGATGGTCGGATCTTCTTTACCTCTATAGCATGCAGCACGGTGTCCCTCTCCACCTAGGTTGTGTTCTAGCGGACTATTTCCTGCACCAGGCCACGTACGTACCCTTGAAATCCATCGGTGGTTCGCATTTTATTACGCAAATCGCCAAGGGATTAGGAGTCTTTGACGCTTTGCCCACCATGACTCCCATTTCCCGCGGCGATTTCATTTTGGCTACCATGATGACCGCCTTCGAGTTGGTGCGTCGTGTTTCTTCTGGCGGTACGTGGCGTTACGTTGTTTGTACTATTGATCGAGCGCAGCCTGCTGAGGCTCCTTTTGCTGCTGCGGGTTCTTCTTCGGAGTCTCGTAGGCTTGACGATGCTGCTCCCGGCCATACTGTGCCTTTGGCCCGTTCTTCTTCTGTTGCCCATGCCTCGCATCGTAGGAGTTTCGCGGAGGATTATCCTGACTACTACGCGCGGCATTTGCAGATGGAAGAGATGATTCTTCAGCAGCACAACATGACCGAGCGCATTGTTGATTTTCTTGGGGTGCCTCCTGCTGTCCCTGCTCGAGCTTCTACTTCGTGTGCTCGTACTCCGCCTCTGCCTTTTTCTGGTCTACCTGAGTGATTGCTGCTATTCTACCCGGATTGGGGTGTTTGCATTATCTGTCTTTCCTGTGCTATTGTGTTTAGTTTCATGTGATAGATGTGTGTGATATTATGTCTGGTACTAACTCGCAAGTGATGCTTAGCTTATATTGGTTATACCTTGTTTTACGTTTTTGTTTGAGCTATTTTGTAGGTGGCCTATCGTTGGCGCGGCGGGGTAAGCTAAAACTTTTTGCAGGTTTGGCTTCGTGTTTTAAAGCCAATCTTCTGGCATGCTCATCTTCTGAGCATTGGGTAACTTCTCCCCTTATCTCATTTTGATTTTAGCTTCAACATATTTTGCTACGCTTTTTAGCTTAAGTCTGAGGGAGAGCTTGTCGATATTAACCTTGCACTTGCACTTCATTTGCATACCAGTAGCTGTTTTTAATTTATTTTCTTAGTTCATTGCATTGCGCACAGTTGCACCCACATGAGCGCGTACTTACCTTTTTGCGTACGGCGAGTCGAACTTGTTTCTTTCGTTAGATTTAGGAAAATTACTTTGCTATCATAGGATTGTGAGACGGGGTAAAATGTTGACCTTGCTGTGCTCCTAGTCGAGTGCTCCCGTCTCGTGTAGAAATTAGAGTATAATTAATTTTTCTGCATACTTTTAGTTTTATATTATTCTAATTGCGTAAATTCTTTTTATTCTACTCAAAAATTGTTGAATCCGGTGTGAATCCGACGGTAGCTTAAGGATGTGTGTAGACAGCCGTTAGATTCGTATTGCTCGAGTCGGGAGGATGGATAGTCTTTCTCATTGGCTAAGAACTTGCCAAGCTACTCTCAAAGCATTGGTACATGGTTAGTCAAGCGTGAACATGATGTAGGCCATCATTTTGGTCCGGTTGAGCATTGTACCTATTCCTAACATCTTATCCTCGCTAGCCCCGTTGTGTCTACCCCTCTTTTGATTCAGCTCCACTTTTATTTCACCAGAGCCAAGTAACCGACCCTAGTCGCACACCCAAGTCTAGCTTTACTGTTTTCTAATTTCAGCTGGGGGTGTTGATGAGGTGTTGTTCTTTGTGAAATATGTGGTTGTGCTCCCAAGAATTTATTTGCTGGAATTGTGAAAAAGAAAGAAAAAGAGAAAGGAAAAGTATTCCTGAAAATCTGATTTGAGTCAATATTTATTTTTTTGGGGAGTAGGCGTGCACACCCGTATTTTAAAAATTAAGTCTGGGGGTGTGGTGTACCCGCGCGTTTGTGGGTAGCGGATAGACTCTTGTTGTGCTAGCTCAGTTAGGTTTTGTGCGTAGTCTTCATTTTTATCCTTGATTACCTCGCCTTAACCCAAGCCCCATTACTACCCGAAGTCCACGGACTCACGCTTAAGTCAAACTAGTGTCGTTGAGAGAGTGCGAACGGGCAAGCATATGATCAACGACATTGGTGGATTCCTTTGGAGGTTGTCTCGAATCCCGATCTTTGGCAATACTCGCCTTAGCGGTTAGTCTATTTTCTCCCTACGCGTAACCGAAGGATTCACCGCGATTCTGTTTTTGAGTAGTCATAGAATTTTTGTTACGCACGCTGAAAAGTATAAATTATTTTCTATGCTTAGAAATTTTCTCTACTATATTTTTACGTCCGCGAGCGTGCGACTTCGCATGGTATTCCGGATCATAATTACTGTGTTAGTTAGTTCTTTTTCTAGTCTGCAAGGATCTTCTTTGCTCGGGACGCGCAAATAGGTAAGTCTGGGGGTGTGATGAGTCCCGTTTATATAGGGTTTTGCGGACTCATTTGGCCTGGTTTTCGTGACTTTGCACTTCACTTTTCGGTTGTTTTCATTGATATTTCGTTCCTACCGCGTTTCATGTTTAGTGCACTTTTCTAGCCCGCGGGTGCGCAATTGCACATTCGATTGCTGGGGGTATGTACTTGGTGCTCCCCTGGGCTCGTTCCAGTAGCTTTTATTGCATTTTGTTGATTGCTGGAGGGTCCTCCTTTGTGAGTTTTTATTGTGTGCAGGTGGTCAGTTTTCCCCACTTCAGAGTTCTGATTTGAGGAAAACGCACGGTCGTGCGTTTTATTAGCGCACGGTTACTTTTGGTCGTGCGTTTTCTGCAAGTTATTCTGGAAGGGTTGATCGGCCCGTGCGATTCCTTCACGCACGGTTTCTTCGGAACCGTGCGCGAAGTAAACGCGCGGTTTTCCTGTATCCTGTGCTTTTTGGCCGTTCTGTGGTTAACCGTGCGTTTTTCCTTCACGCACGGGCAGAAGCGCCCGTGCGCGAGTAAAACGCATGATTTCACCCGGTTGTCTGCGTTTTGAGCACTCTGTCGTTACCCGTGCGATTTCCTAAGCGCACGGGCGGAATCGCCCGTGCGCGAGTAAAATGCACGGGTCAACGCTTCTTCTTCTTCAACATTATCTGCGCGCGAATATCGCACGGTTTACGCACGGTCGTGCGCCAGACCGTGCGTGACCAATTTTATGATATTTTCCTATTTAAGAGCAGATTTTCTGCCATTTGAGGACAGTTCGGGACAGACTTCTTCCAGCCACTTCCTCCGCCGATTTAGGGCAAAACTCCGCCGTTTCACCTCCGCCCTTCATCTTCCACCAAGGAGAGAAACTCCGGTCACGCTCACGAAGCATACATATTGCCAGCGCTTGCTCTCGGCCTTCTCCTTCATCTACTAGCTTTGCATCCCGTTTTGACGTCATAGCCATCCAGCAAAGGGAAGCTTGCAACCTTCTTTCGGATCGTGACACGAAGAAGACGGGTCAACTGGAGGGTCGTGTCAGCCTTCTCTACCCCGGACGCAGTTGAGGACCGAGCTTGGACGCGGATTGACAACCCGGAGATTCCTTCCGCGATCCCTCAGCAAGACTTCGGATTCGGTCGATCTCTTGCCTTGTTCTTCCTTTATTGGTGTACATGCGCTGTTAAATATTTCTATGTAGATGATTTGCACTTTGGTTGTATATGTTATGTGTTTCATGTCTATGTGATTCATATTTCATTTTACTGCTTAAGTTGCTTGAGTTGCGCCTATTTGTCCATCCGCCATCCATCCGTTCTTGTCGTTCTAGCAATTACTAGAAGCGTGCGTAGCGAAGAGGTGCTTACAACCCTCAAATTCTGGTTCTTACGCTTGCCTACTCGTCCATCCGCTCAGTGATTCAGTGCATAGCGGCCCGTGTAGTCTTCCATCCCGCCTGGCGAAGCGATGCATAACGTCATTGCATAGGAGTAGTTGTTAGCATTTTGCTTTATTTTTCTGCAACCATCAAAACCCCTTTAGTTAAATTCGACATAAGAACTTCAATCTCAAGTCCTCCTCAATATTAACTCCCCCCTTACTGTGTTTCTTGAAGAGATCGATACTTGGAAAAACCACCCATTTTATATTCTTGTGCGACCGGTACACTTGCCATTCAAACGCATCAGGTATCTGATTAATGAGATAGCAGGAGAGAAGAACGGCATGACCCCAATAGGACCGAGAAACATTCATTTGTAACAGAAGGTTGCGAGCAACATTCAAGAGAAGACGATTCTTGCGTTCAGCAACGTCATTCTGTTGAGAGGTATAGAGGCAAGAAGTTTGATGAATCAAACCATGATTCGCACAAAAATCAGAAAATTATCGGTTGATATATTTCTTGGCATTATCAGTACGAAGAACTTGAATAGGCACCTTAAACTGTGTCAAGACCTCAGTATAAAAGGTGGTAAACACAATGTAAATTTCAGAACGATCTTTCAAAAGATACAACAAAGTACACCTGGAGAAATCATCAATGAAAGTGATAAAGTATAAGCTAACTATACCAACAGTGGCAGTGGGAGCAGGACCCCAGATGTCAGAGTGAACTTAGTTCAAAAAGACGCAAAGAACTACGTCCCGTTCGTGCTGGGAAACAAGAGCAATGATGTTTGTCAAGCTAACAAGCTTCACAATTCAAAGGGAAATCCTCTTGAGGAAGATCTGGAAGAAGTTAGTGGATGAGGCGAGAAGGAGGGTGGTCAAGACGATGATGTCATTGTTGAAGGGATGAAGAAGCAGAAAGAGCAACGTCATGATCAAGAAAGAAGAGGACACCACTCCCAGTCCTAGTAGCAATCGTAGCGTTTGAGACAGAATCAGAGAAAGAACAAGTGGTGGCAGTAAAAGTAACCCTGCAATGCAACTGTGTGTAGAGAGCATGAACAGAGAGTAAATTGCACGGGAAAGTGGGGACATAGAGAGTGTCCGCAAGAAGCAAAGATGGAGTGAGGTGCACAGTCCCAACACCATGCACTGGCGCAGAAGTCTCATCCGCAATAACAACA
Source organism: Platanthera zijinensis (assembly GCA_039513925.1). Taxonomy (NCBI): domain Eukaryota; kingdom Viridiplantae; phylum Streptophyta; class Magnoliopsida; order Asparagales; family Orchidaceae; genus Platanthera; species Platanthera zijinensis. Next base: position 163,573,003 of record CM077087.1, read on the forward strand.
GGAGACACCCTGTTCTGGGCAGTTAAGGAGAAGAACAAACGAGAGTTGTCAGCCATATGACAAGTGGCACCAGAGTCAATAAGCCACTTATCAGAGGAGGCCAAAAGAGCACGAGTTGAAGAGAAGAGAAGAGAAACCATCCTCAAGGGGATAAAATCGAAAAGAAGAAAGTCCAACCGCACGGTTAGAAACAAGCCGGCAAAAGAGGCAAAGGGAGCGCGCGAGAAGAGAAGACGAAGCGGCCAAGCAGCAAAGAAACCGTGCGAGAAGACCGCACGGTCAAGGTGACAGCACACCAGCGGCTAGAAAAGGAGCCACAGCGACAAAAGAAGTTGCATCGAGAAAAAGAGGAAGAGGAGAAGTCGCACGGTCACGGTGATAACACACCAGCGACACGGAAGATACCGCGACCAAAATGCGGAGCCCGCAGCAGAGAAGAGAAGCCGCGCGAACATAACAAGCGCAAGAAACGGAGAGACAACGCGAGTAGAGAAAAGAACCTGCGCAAGAAGAAACAAGCCGCAGGAAGAAACACCCCGCGGGAAGAGAGGAGAAAGAAGAAAGCGCGGACAGCCAAGTGGCCGCGCGAACAGAACAAGTCGAAAAGAAGAGCGACTAGCAAAGAAGCCGCGCGAATAGAACACGGGCAAAGAAAGAAGTGGCAGGAGTAGCGACAAGGGAGGCAAGGGCAGGAAGCAGAAGCAAACCGGAAGAAGACCAGACGAAGAAGCTGGCGCAGTTAGAAAAACAAACCGCAATCAGATTGGAGCAATTGATCAGTTTCCTCTGATACCATATGAAAATGAGCGAATAAACAATCAAGAGGTAAATAAACCGCAAATTTTATTGCTCTTGTTAGAGAAGCTCATTTAACTAGGGCCATTTTGTATCTTTATTGGTTTTTTCTCTCTCCTCTTTAGTCCCACATCTTGTATAGGAAATTGCTCTCTCTTTCTCTCATCTATATATTTGTACTCATTCTTTGTATTTTACACAAGTGAACATATATACAAGCTGGATTTTTCTCTTCTCTATATGGTATCAGAGTAATCACCCGACACCGGGCAACTGGAATCGTCCTTCTGTTAGTTTATGTTGACGACATCCTACTTACTGGGGATGACTCAAAGGGGATTCAAGCGGTCAAACAGCATCTGAGCACTGTGTTTCAGACCAAAGACCTAGGGCATCTTCGCTACTTCCTCGGTCTTGAGGTCGCACGACGACCGAATGGGCTTGTCCTCTCCCAACGGAAGTATTGTCTCGATTTTCTCAAAGATGCTGGCCAGTCTGGTTGTAAGCCAGCTAATACCCCAATGGAGGCAAATCACAAGCTCTGTGCTCATGCATCTTATAATGATCTGCTTCTCGAGAACCCGGAATACTATAGACGCTTTGTCGGAAAGTTGATCTACCTAACAGTCACGAGGCCTGATATATCGTTTGCTGTTGGAGTTGTTAGTCGGTTCATGCATGCTCCCCGGGTTTCTCATCTCCAAGTTGTTGAACGGATTCTCCGGTACCTTAAGACAGCTCCGGGTCAAGGGCTTGTGTACAAAACCTCCACCTCTGCCCCAGCATTGGTTGCTTACTCTGATGCCGACTACGCTGGTTCCCTGGACGATCGGCGGTCGACCAGTGGGTTCTGTACTTATTTTGGAGGTCATCTCATTACATGGAAAAGTAAAAAACAAGCCGTGGTCGCTCGAATCTCGGCGGAAGTTGAATACTGATCGATGAAATCGGTTGTCTCTGAACTTACATGGCTTGAAAGCCTTCTTTCTGACTTGGGAGTAAAACTTCCTTCATCTGCTGCTCTATTTTATGATAGTCAAGCGGCCATACACATAGCAAAGAACCCGGTGTTTCACGAGCGTACGAAACATATCGAGGTTGACTGTCACTTCATACGGAAAAAAGTTCAAATGAAGAAACTGGAATTAAAGCATGTTTCGGGCACTGATCAAGTTGCTGATATTCTCACAAAGGCTTTATCAAGTACCTTGTTCTACCAGTGTTTGTCCAAGCTGGGTGCATATGATCTATACGCTCCAGCTTGCGGGGGAGTGTTAGAGAAGCCCATTTAACTAGGCCCATTTAGTATCTTTATTGGTTTTTTCTCTCTCCACTTTAGTCCCGCATCTTGTACAGGAACTTACTCTCTCTTTCTCTCATCTATATATTTGTACTCATTCTTTGTATTTTACACAAGTGAACATATATTCAAGGTGAATTTTTCTCTTCTCTACAGGCGGTGTGGGATTAATCCCAACCACAGGACCGCAGGGATATTCCGCTACAAGGGTCCACCGGGGTCAACACCCAGACCAGGAATGCGGTGGGGAAGCCATAACACGATCTCATATACACGTGTCCTGTTGGCAAATTAATCTCAACACACCCCCACAGCAGGACAACCTGGCTCTGATACCATGAAAGAACCCGCCAACCCAACAGTTCATCTCAAAACCCAGGTGTTGAGATGAATGGTGGCGGGGTACATGAACACGGAGGGGAGAAATCTGCAGGCAGTGTGGGATTAATCCCAACCACAGGACTGCAGGGATATTCCGTCACAAGGGTCCACCGGGTTCAACACCCAGACCAGGAACGCGGTGGGGAAGCCATAACACGGTCTCACAGCTCTAAAAAGATAATTATTACATAGGTATTCCCCCTTATTTATAGAAAATGGGGGAGATGAGAGAACACAATACAATAAGAGATGTGGGATTAAATAAGTATCTGCGCGGTTATGCGGTTTGCCACTGTCAAACCGCAATACTGTACAAAGGACTGCTAACTTCCAGACCGTCTGCTAGCCGCCAGACCACCTCCTTCATCTGTTGCTCTATTTTGTGATAGTCAAGCGGCCATACACATGGAAAAGAACCCGGTGTTTCACAAGCGTACGAAATATATCGAGGTTGACTGTCACTTCATACGGAAAAAAGTTCAAATGAAGAAACTGGAATTAAAGCATGTTCCGGGCACTGATCAAGTTGCTGATATTCTCACAAAGGCTTTATCAAGTACCTTGTTCTACCAGTGTTTGTCCAAGCTGGGTGCATATGATCTATACGCTCCAGCTTGCGGGGGAGTGTTAGAGAAGCCCATTTAACTAGGCCCATTTAGTATCTTTATTGGTTTTTTCTCTCTCCTCTTTAGTCCCGCATCTTGTACAGGAACTTGCTCTCTCTTTCTCTCATCTATATATTTGTACTCATTATTTGTATTTTACACAAGTGAACATATATACAAGGTGAATTTTTCTCTTCTCTACAGGCGGTGTGGGATTAATCCCAACCACAGGACCGCAGGGATATTCCGCTACAAGAGTCCACCGGGGTCAACACCCAGACCAGGAATGCGGTGGGGAAGCCATAACACGATCCCATATACACGTGTCCTGCTGGCAAATTAATCTCAACACACCCCCGCAGCAGGACAACCTGGCCCCGATACCATGAAAGAACCCGTCAACCCAACAGTTCATCTCAAAACCCAGGTGTTGAGATGAAGGGTGGCGGGGTACATGAACACGGAGGGGAGAAATCCGCAGGCGGTGTGGGATTAATCCCAACCACAGGACCGCAGGGATATTCCGCCACAAGGGTCCACCGGGTTCAACACCCAGACCAGGAACGCGGTGGGGAAGCCATAACACGGTCTCACAGCTCTAAAAAGATAATTATTACATAGGTATTCCCCCTTATTTATAGAAAATGGGGGAGATGAGAGAACACAATACAATAAGAGATGTGGGATTAAATAAGTATCTGCGCGGTTATGCGGTTTGCCACTGTCAAACCGCAATACTGTACAAAGGACTGCTAACTTCCAGACCGTTTGCTAGCCGCCAGACCACCACTGATAGCCGTCAGACCGTCTGCTAGCCTCCTAACCGCCAATGCTAGTTGCCTGACCACAGCTGTAGTAAGCCACCAGATCATTGCTGCGGCAAGCCACCAGACCGCTGCTGCGGCAAGCCACCAGACCGCTGTTGCGGCAAGCCACCAGACCGCTGTTGCGGCTAACTGTCAGACCGCTGTTGCGGCAAGGCACCAAACCGCTACTGTGGTAAGTCACCAGACCGCTGTTGCGGTAAGCCACTAGACCGCTGCTGCGGTAAGCCACCAGACCGCTGTTGCGGCTAACTGTCAGACCGCTGTTGCTAGGATAGGCTACCAGAGAACCAGACCGCCTGAACAAACCGCCAGACTGCCCGAACAACTAGCCTCCCGACCAGAAAGTCAAATCACCAAACTTTAACAATAACAATAGTAACTAATCTACAGTACAAATGGTATCGTTCGAATCTTTATATGGGCGATGATGCAGAGCACAGCTTAGTTGGACAGAAGATGGTGAAAGAAAATTGTTCAAGAAGGAGAAAATGGATAAATTACTGGAGAAAATTATGATTATTCAGAAGAAAATGAAAATTTCTCAAGACCGTCAGCAAAAGTTTTATAATACCAGACATCAACATGTAAAATTTAATGTTGGCGACCAAGTTAGTTTAACAAATTAAACTGTTTAAGAGAGTTTCACGTCTTCGACGAATCAGGAAATTAAGTCCATGATATATAAGACATTTTTCTATTATTGAATGCATTGGTGAAGTGGCTTATCATTTAGCACTGTCAGATGAATTGAGGAGCTTGCATGATGTGTTTCACATGTCAGCTCTTCGAAGATATATCGTTGATCCAACCAAAATTGTGTCAGCAGGTGAAGTGCATATCAACCCAGATCTATGAAGACCAACTGAACCCTATTAGATATAGATTGGCAAAGAAAAAAATTGTGGAATAGAGATGTCAATTTTGTTAAATTTGGTGGAAACGTCATCTGAAGCATAAAGCCACTTGGGAACGTGAAGGTGTAATGCAGGATCTGTTTCCAACATTGTTTGATGTGCAGAATGATGGGAATTTTTGGGGACTGAAATTTTTGAAAGAATGGAAGATTTTGTACCCGAATTTTTATTGTAAACATAATACAATTAAAATTCCCCCAATGATGATAAAATTAAAATGAAATTCACCGTGATGCATTTTTGAGATTTTTTCAGTTCCTCATTTTTACGAATTTGTTTTCGACAATTTTTATTTATTTATGTGGTCGCCTTGGAAGGGGAGTCATAGCGCACTGGTTGAGGTGTTGTCATATGACCTTAAGATCACGGGTTTGAGTCCTGGAAGAATCCACTTGCAAAAATGAATGGTAGATTTGCCTATATTTCATCTTTGTGGTGGGACTCTTCCCCGGACCCTCGTTGTGCGGGGATGCCTTTGTGCACCAGGCTACCCTTTTTTGTGGTGGCATTGTGTTGGATGCATGATTAAGTGAACAGATAGATGGTGGCATTTGCTTTCCCATTACAGGGCTTGGCTGCGAATATAATCAATATATAGTGGGTAGTGTCCTGCTCCCGTGAGGAAGAATATAAGTTGTTTGGATTTGATAAAATGAGAGGGTTTACCTAATTTGGTTTGATAAAAGCTTTTGGTTTAATTAGGGATTATGAAAGAAGGTTTATTAGGTATGAATGGACTTCTTGAGAAATCGAGAGTTGGAGCTCTTCTTATTATGCTGCCTGAGCCCTTCTCTTCCCGCACGTAAGCCTCTTCGCTGCTCGTTCCCGCTCGCCATACGCTGACGATTTCTCCTCTCCATCTCCACTCTTTCTTTCACGCTATCGAAGGGATTCTCTCTGACGACAATAGTGGAGACTAGGTCTGCATCGAGGGTGGACTGTAGCGGCAGTTCTTTGTCCCGATATTGTGCCCTAATTCTCTCAAATTGTTGCAAGCACTCCCTCCTCCTCTCCTTTTCTCTTTTTTGATGTGGGATTTCACTATAACTGAAGTTAGGGTTTTATATTTTGGAAGTTCAGTTAATGATTTTGTTGACCGACAGGCGACAGTTTGTATGGGTTTGGACTTGGGGGCGGCTTTGAAATATTGGAATTAGTGTAGTTTTATGTGGGCCGGCTAAAAGAGTATGGATTAGTTATTTGGTATCTTATTTTCCTGTGCATGTAAGGGAGGCTGTTCAAGGCTTTTCCAGTTTTATTCTTCATAGGACTTGCTTAGATATTGTTGGCAGATGTATTCAAATGTGGCTTTAGTAATGGATTGAAACATATGGCATATTATCAAGTGATTAAATGAACTTGTCATAGGGAAAAATAAATGTGGGCTTTGATATTAAGTAACTGAATTGAAATATTGTGTGGAAGTTTTGGAAATAGTAAATTTCACTCTAAGCTGTGTTTTGACGTATTTTAGCGGATTTCAAATTGTCATAAATTTTATTTAGGTCCACTTGAATCGTCTTTAACTTTAGAAAAACCCTTAAAAGTTCTAATCATTTATGGAATCAATATTGGAAGCTATTTAAGAAGCAACCAATATTATTTGAGGCTTAAATTATAGATAATGTGGAGGATGGTGTCGAAAGAGAGACGCGATAATGAACCAAGAAATGAGGAAGGAAAAGAGAAGATGACTGTGAGATTTTACATCTTTAAATTATGCATTATTTTTGAATATTTTTAATTATTACATGTGAATACACTATTTTCACACTGATACTACTTTCTTGTCTGTGCATACGCATCATTTACATGAAATTGATGTTTGCAATTTTAAATCACTGACACAGAATCGCTGAAATACTGTAAAGAATTGGAAAAGAGAATTCATAAGCAAATAAAAATCTAAGGAAGAGAAATTTATAAATTCGATTTTAACCTTATACAAATAATAAAATACGAAAATACTGAATGTATTGTTAATGCATCAATGCAAACATTAGGTAATGCTAAGGGTTGATGATGCAGGCCAGGGGTTCCGATGAAATAAGTCTAGATTAGATAATTATTTCCCGCAAGAAAAGGAGTTCGCTTGCACACGATTACGACGCTCACTCGGTTTGGACAATAACACAAACACGTGGCGTGCACTTATACGAACGATTTTTATGTCACGCAACGCAAACAAATGTGATCCTAGCCTCTCCAACTTGCGTCGGTCACTATGCAACATTAACCACCACAAAGGAGATAATCCGGACTAAAAAAACGATTCGAACAAAGTGCGAAATCAGCCCCAATCAAATAGACATAAAGGTATACCAAATCCGTTTGAACCACTTGAAATCCTAGGCTTAACCAACCCGGATTTGCAAGTGTCCCAAAAGAACCTACCCCTTCCAAGATCTATCAGAAAGTTCGGAAAAGAATAGATTTAAATCAGATTTTTCTATGCAAATAAACTTCAATCTTTAGGATAGAAAATCAGCCACAATTCCACCATTAATCTCACAAAACATAAGGAAGAATCACACAAGATGTAAGGGAAGAGATTACCCACAACCAAAGAGACGAGCACACAAAGATAACTAGTGGAAGAGTCGCACTTCCACCGGATCCGTCGGAGTCGCACCAGACGGAGGACCTAGCCACCTTCTTCGGAGTCACACCGGAGGAGGGAGTAGGTCGCCGGACAGCGGTGCAGCACCAAGAGGGGCGGCGGCTTGGGCGATTCTTCAAGGGGCGTCGGGTAGGAGAAGGCTTCACGCCAAACTCAAGGGGCAGCCATCGGCTCTCTTTTTCTTCTTAATTTCAGCATGCTCTAATCTGAACCCTAACCCCTCTATTTATAATATACACCACTCAATCTCTACCCTTCATCAAACAAATAAAACCAACCAGCCAAATGCTAAATGCAGTCCAAAATCTGAAATTAAACAACACTTAAAAGATTTATAAATTTATAAATTTTATCCTATGATTGGAATAAAATTTATAAACATATATAATCTATAAATGAGAACTAAAATATAGTAAAGACATGCATCAACTATGGCGAAGATATGACGCGGCGATGGCGGCGAAGATATGACGCGGCGATGGCGGCGAAGATATGATGCGGCGATGGCGGCGAAGATATGACGTGGCGATGGCGGCGAAGATATGACGCGGCGATGGCAGCGAAGATATGACGCGGTGATGGAAGCGAAGATACGACGCGGCGATGGCGGTTTAATTTCGCGGCAACGTCCGTCATAGTCTTGAAATTTAATATTGCGGCAGTGGTAAGAATAATGCGACGAGGCAACGTCATCCACGAACATGTCACGAACATATGGCGGGGCATCATCGCCATCAATCCTCCCCCACTCAAAATCACTCATCACCGATGAGTGGGCCTGGAGAGGAACACGGTCGAAGGCAACATCAACATGTAGCAAATCTGGCTCGTGAATCCATATCGTAGTAGAGCGGTCATCACTCATCAAAAAGAACCTGTCAGACATAACAACAACAACAAAACTTTCGAGGAACCTCGAAAGGGTGTCAATCCAAAGAAAAACAACTAGAATCTTACCATCTGACGCAAAAACCAAGGAACCCCAGTGGAAGGTAGACACGGAAGAACTCTCACTCCCCAACCCAAGAGAAGTTGTAGTGGAAAAAGGAAACGTCATAGAAGGCCACTCAGGTGGAAAAGAGACATGCAATTTTAAATCTGAAATATTGAAAAGAGGTGAAACACCCCATGCATCGCAAAAATTCGATAGAAACCCATCAAGTCCGAAGTTTTTGACAATCATGGATGGGTCGGCATTTCGAAATGTTAATTCTATGACGGAGCCAGTAGGCCTCCGCTTGGGGATTAACCCAACTAAATTCAAATCATCAACTCTAGAGTAGGACGCTCTCCGAAGTGAATGGAAATGCATGCAACACAACTCCAAGAAGCCAGCTAACGTCGCCGACATGTGCAAGCAATGATCAAAGAGGGAGAGAGGAAAGATATGTACCACCTGATTTGATGGGTAAAAATGTCGTGATGACACCAAGTCAAAAGGTACGATCACCATAGAATCATAAAAGGCAGACAATGAAGACATATCCATAATCATACACTTAGCGAAATGGTCAATCACAGGTAATGAGTAGTCAAATCTACGAAGGGTGGTGGAAAGACCGAACACGAGAGTGATCAACTCATCAACACATATACGCCGAGACATGTCCAAGGTAGGGACTAATCAAGCAGGGGTCTCGCAATAACTCGAACTTGGTCTAACTAATTCGCATCCTAAAAATCCCGCTAGTCGAGTCAAATGAGCGGAAGGGACGACCGGTAAAATTGTTCCTGGGATAAAATCTAGATCAGATGAAGAGATTTCACGCGACGGTGACAATACCAAAGAAAGCTCATCCGGAAATACACTATTAGAGTCGTCCAAACCTACCCTTCCCTCGCTAAGTAGTTCTTCCACGACACTAGGTATATCACCTCCTTCAGGCTCATCAGACACATCGTCAACTATCGCAGAAGGCTCGGAAGTAGGCTCAAAAAGGGTCAAGGCCGTAGTCAGGATGGGGCACTCAATAGTATGGTGGTCACACACGACACTAGCATAGCATGTAGGAATCATCTTGTTACTCCCGCTGACAAGAATACTCTCACCCTGTGGGCTCATGGCCTCCCTAACAATAATATTCGTCGAATCCGAAATATAGGACCTAAACTGTTTATTTTCCCTAAAGGTGGAAGTAGGCACACTATGGACAGACCGACCTTTGTGGGGAAAAGATCTAGTCAGAGGCCTACCGTCATTCCTATAAGAAGGTATGGACCTAGAGCCATAACGACACTCACTCACAGGCTTGGAGCAATCAGTGCGGAGGTAATCAGGGTCAAATTGAGAAGTGAGTATGTTACGCATGTGAGGCCACGCATAAGCAATACCACCTACGCGACGCTCTTCATGTAGCCAAAACACTTGGGTTTGTCTTAACAACTTCTCTCGAGCGACAACAACCTTTTGGAGGTCGTCCAAGACGTGCAAATCAAAATAGCATTCCATCTCCCTAAGCCAATCCCTAAAAAGTTGTGGATTCCCGTAGCCATCATAAGTGGGTGCATCTTTTCTAGTGCGCGGAAGAGTGTAGAGATGGTTGGGTTTCCATGGCTTGTAGGTAAAGTAGGGGTGCGGTTAGCCATAACTTTAGCAAACAGTTCCCGAAGGTCCGACATGGAAACATTAACTTCATGGGACATACTCAGTGGGGACGGGAGAGTACGATCAACACGTTCTAAGGTGCGTGCAAGAGGAAACAGTTTTTTTTTTTGGAGATAAAATCAACCTGCAGGTTTTAGAATTTTTTTTTTTGAAAGATGATTTTTCTTAGGGCTGACCCTATACTGAAAACATTAATTTTTTATAATTTCCCGAAGTGATAAAAATGTAGAACGTTAAAAAAAAAATTTAAAAACTTTTCGCTGAAAATTACAGATTTTAGAGCGCTATTAGCAGACCAGAAAAAAAAATTTTGTTGTTTTTTTTTATTGTGCGTGTCGAGAAAACTCAAACGAGGACGTTTCAATTAAGAAATTGAGACAACCGCCTCTGATACCAAATTGATGCAGGTCAGGGGTTCCGATGAAATAAGTCTAGATTAGATAATTATTTCCCGCAAGAAAAGGAGTTCGCTTGCACACGATTACGACGCTCACTCGGTTTGGACAATAACACAAACACGTGGCGTGCACTTATACGAACAATTTTTATGTCACGCAACGCAAACAAATGTGATCCTAGCCTCTCCAACTTGCGTCGGTCACTATGCAACGTTCACAACCACAAAGGAGATAATCCGGACTAAAATAACGATTCGAACGAAGTCCGAAATCAGCCCCAATCAAATCAACATAAAGGTATACCAAATCTATTTGAACCACTTGAAATCCTAGGCTTAACCAACCCGGATTTGCAAGTGTCAAAAAGAACCTACCCCTTCCAAGATCTATCAGAAAGTTTGGAAAAGAATAGATTTAAATCAGATTTTTCTATGCAAATAAACTTCAATCTTTAGAATAGAAAATCAGCCACAATTCAACCATTAATCTCACAAAACATAAGGAAGAATCACACAAGATGTAAGGGAAGAGATTACCAACAACCAAAGAGAAGAGCACACAAAGATAACTAGTGGAAGAGTCGCACTTCCACCGGATCCGTCGGAGTCGCACCGGACGGAGGACCTAGCCACCTTCTTCGGAGTCACACCGGAGGAGGGAGGAGGTCGCCGGACAGCGGGGCAGCACCAAGAGGGGCGGCGGCTTGGGCGATTCTTCAAGGGGCGTCGGGTAGGAGAAGGCTTCACGCCAAACTCAAGGGGGCAGCCATTGGCTCTCTTTTTCTTCTTAATTTCAGCATGCTCTAATCTGAACCATAACCCCTCTA